>JAVQJG010263965.1:0-16566 GCA_036024015.1 Craterocephalus amniculus
TTTGACTGCAGACTGATTGTAGAGTCTGGATTCCAGCTGTCTCTTTTAAAGTTAAGCAGAGAAGCTCCTTTGTTCTTAAACCGGTTTTATTTAATGACTCAGCAGTTCTGCAACATGAAGAGTCAGTGATCAAACCCTGCATAAACTGCAGGCTTTTATCTAAAGAAAGGAAAGCGACCTGTAGTGCAGGCTAACAAGCAGCAGAGGAGTTTCTTCTCATCTCCACGCCGGCTTCGCAGCCCAACCCCATCTGCTGTTTTGACAACGGAGTGACAATCCATATCTGCTATTCCATCAGACGAGCTGCCCCATCTGTTCCGCCCGCCTCTCTCTGCCATGCAGCCATCACTGCTTCACTGTATCCATAATTTCCCTTTGATTCCACAGCGCCGTTCCCGTTTCATCACGAACGCCACAAGAGGAAAACCTCTGAATGAAACATTTCCCGATGACCCATGGCTGTGCTTGACCCGCGTTTCTGCTTCATATGTTTCATATGAGCCCACTAACTTCAGCAGATGCTCCTACACCGTCCCCAGCCATCGGAAGCTGGTTAACATGGGTTTGCTTGAAACTTTTTGTGTCACAGTGAGTGTACGTTTTAACAAACTGATCTCCTCGGCTGTCTAAAATTAACCTGCCAGAGACAGCTCCCTCTATGATCATTTAGTCATGATCTATTGTTTTATTACTCCTTCACATGGAGCCATCCATCACCTGACTAATGGCATTAATCCCTCCGTCTGCAGCGGGCTGCCAGCTCTGTGCCATGGAGAGCTTCGCTGAGTCCCTCATGTGCTCCAGGTCAGCCTGTAATAAAGCTGCTGCAGCCTCCGAGACAGAAGCTTTTGCCTCCACAGCTCAGGGCTTAATGGATTGCTGCTCCTCTCATTGGAAATACAAACACACAGATTAAATGTTTATTTGGACCTGGGTATGTTGGGCACCATCTTAAAGTAATGAAATTGCATAGTTGTGAACACATGCCGCATTTCCATGTGCTCCATTTTTTATGAGCGTAGATCTGCAGCGTGAAAGCTCTGTCCTTGTAAAGCTCTGCCTGCACGTTGACATGTGTAATACCAGCATCTTCTAAAGTGCAGCTTCAGGTTTCCGTCGTTGGTTAATGACAATTTGTCAGCACTGAGCTGAGCTCAATAGGAAACAACGTCTGGGTCTGTGCACGCGTACGTGCACGTGGCGGCTGACGTTCAGGCACATTATGTAGAAGATGAAAGTAAAATGTCAGAAGTATGTCAGTCAAGATTTGTTTGTAAGAAACCCAACATATAATAATTTAAAAGTTAAGATGAAGGAGGTAAAGCAGGAGATAATTCTAGTCAAGACTTTAACAAAGCAATTAAGGAATCTTATATGTCAATCACACCGCTTTAACGATTAAAATGCAGAGTTAGTTAGAGCTTAAACTTTTTTAGCTTGTAAATAAACATTTAAAATGATTCCAGAAGTTGGAAATTAAGATATTTGGAGAAATCCAGGTTTGTGCCTAAACTAAATAAATTAATTGTAGGGCCGCAGATCGCTTGAGAAAAAAGAAAATGAGGCGATTTAGTTGTGGCCACGCGTGTGTGCTGCTGCATCCACTAACCATCTACCTACCAAGCTACCTAGAAGAACATCGTCTAGTTCTGTGTTCTACATACATTGCTGGTTTACCTGTGTGCCTTATTTTAGTGAAATGGAAACATCGCTGAAAATTCTAAGCTGGAAATATGTGAAAAGAAAACTATTCCAGAACTTTTGTACAAATCTGAGTTGTGCATGCATCCTTTAAAGTAATGGATCAACTCCCAAACTGACCCGCTGCTGCAGGTTTTACAGAGAGATCGTTTCAGGGGTGGCCAGATAATTATAAAAAACATAAAGCTATCAAAATTAAACCATTATTGCAGGGATAATCTAAAATATGCTCCTTATGTTTCTAATGCTTTTATGCATAAACAATATGAAACACACCATTAAAAATCTGAGTTCTTCTGGGTGAGAAAAGCAGATTTTTGGGCGTGCAGCTGCCTTGTCAGTGTGTTGAACAAAATCCAATAAAAATCATTTTATCCCTCTTATTCTGATGGTTTTCAGAATGCAAGATGAGCCATCTAATATATCACATATAATATGTCAGTGTTGTCGTGCGTGTGGGGGGGGTCAGTGAGTGCCCTGGAGGACTGGAGTATGAGGTGCAGCACTACATTTATATAGTGAGGAGATGGTAAAATAGCTGATGAGTAAAGGTTGCAGCCCCCTGAGCTAGGCTAATAACACCTCAGCCAAACTAAGCAGGCAGCTAACAGATGTATGCTACGTTATAGATTAGGTTTCTGGGAAAACTTAGTGATTCACTTCATTAAACATAGCAATGGGTGATCCGGCTCTACCTGATCCCACACGGCTCTTCATCCAGCATCACTGGTATTTAAGCTTAATTAAGCAACTATGAGTGGTCAGAACCGTTTAGCATGCTTTTTTCTGCTGTCTCCTGCTAACAGAGAGACCGCTGATTATCAGAGCGGCATTAGTAAAAAGACTTTTCCCTGATCTGGAACAATCCTGGTTATCATGGTGAAAACAACTTTTCACGCTTGGCTGCTTTCGTCTTCAGGACTTTTCTCCTTTGATTAATGAAAAAATGTTGAAAAGGCACATCTACTTCATGTTTCTGTGTAACATGACTTGTGTTAAACATTTGTAAATCTTTGCCCAAACAGATTTATTTCACAGGGTAACAAAGATCGTTTCTGAACGTACAGGTAGAATATACCTGACCGGGCAAACAACTGACAGACTGGAATTTCAGGACAACAGCCGGAACGGCTCGCAGCATCTTTCAAAGCTTTATCAACCTCCAACATCTCTGAGTGCTTCCCCTTCTCTAGAATTCTGATATATGGATTATTTTTTAGTTTAAACCGCTGGCAGTTCACCCCTTCCCTTCGTACCATCATCACTGTTTTAACTTTTAAACTGTCGAGTTGTGGTTTTCTACAACCTTCGACTGCTTGTGTATGTCTGATTTCAACTAATGGGTCCAATTTCATCTCAAATTCCCTCTGCGTGTGTTTCCATGGAAATGATTTTATGCGTTAGATGCCCTGTAGAGAAATGAGTAAATGTATAACCTCCTGCATGACACTGAAGGTGAGGGATTGGCCGGTTGGTCACCAGTTTTAAAAGGTTCATACTAGTAAACACATTACACGTCTTCTTTTTCAAAACCTGTAAACTAAAGTCTCACATTTCCAGCGAGAGGTCGTGCAGACAGATGGTGATATTCAAAACATTTGTCCTCAACATTTATGTTTTAAAAATGTGTTTTATTAGGGGAAAAAACACGAAAACAGGAAGCTGCGGCAGGATGCAGACAGAGTTAAAGCATGCAAGACTTTTCTTCTGTCATTTCCTCCTATAAAGATGTCAGGGTTCAGTCAGAGACAACATGTTCTCTTTCACAGAAAATGAGCCAGTGTCTGAAAACAGACCGATTTGTTTTTACCTCAGTGTCTGAGTTTAGGGAGCGGGCGGGCTGACATTAGCGTTTAGCCTTAGCTTTGATAGGTTACTTTGATTACATGCACACAAGGTTTTTCTGACTGTCTGCAGAGCCGCGTGCAAAGCTTCCAAGAAAATCAATAAAAGTAGATTCAGCAGATGTGAAAGTGGAAGAGCTGTTTAAAACCAGAGACCCCGACGCCAGCGAAACGGTTATTTTACATCACAGCTCAGCAGCATGTTTGCCTAAAATAAACCTGCTGATTTGATCAGAAATGAAGTTCCTGCTGCATTTTTACTGCCTTTAACGTAAACCTGAGACTCTTTTCCTTTCGAACATAAGGCCCAGACCTTTTCTCCAGTTTTATTGTGAAAACCGTCCGAGTAAAGGTGAGAGTCCGTCCTCTAACAAAATCCTCCCGCTGGCACTTGTCAGGCCTGATTGAACTCCGAGATGTAAACTCATCCCACTTTAGCAAACCGAGAGAAAGTTGCTCAGCGTTGGGTCCAAAAACTAAAGATGCAACACAGTCTGCAGAGCAGGAAGGGCTGAATCAGGGGTCTGTGGTGGTCTAGGATGGATCGGGGTTCCTCATCAGAGAAGTTTATCAAGATTTGTACAGATGAAAACAGCAGACTGGGTGCAGGATTCGAACCAGCAACCTTCTCTGGACAAGAGACTCCGTCCCGTCAGCATGTGTCCTTCATTGTGTCTCCGTCCGGGGCATCAGGCAGCCACGGAGCGAGCGGCATCGCCCGTTAACGGCTGGGACGCTGTTAACGAAGGAGCTCATCATCTCAGCGCCCCCCGGAGAGCCGCTGGATGGAGAGCCCGGTTACTTCCCACTGAAATATTTCCACTGTACCTCCTAAATAATACAGCCCATAAATCCTCAGAAAAAATCTTTCCAGGTAGCTAAAGGGCAGCAGGGTGTCATAAATAACTGAAGGAATTAGAGAAAGCCGGTGTGGGAAAAAGGGAAATTAAGGCCAGCAGAGGAAATAAAACAACTCATTTTCCAGCGCTCCTGTGTGTCGGGCTGTTTACATAAGTCACTCTCTTGGCAGCAGCAACGCTGCTCTTATTCTCAGAAGCCAACTTGGGACTACATCAGTGAGTAATTGTCTTCACAAAGAGCTCGCATTCGAGAGATAAGAGCCTCAAAAGGTCACAAAGAGTTTCAAATCTAAAAATAGCTCCAGAAGGAGACTGACCTAAACGGTGATTGAACCAGAGAAACAAGCATTACAGCGACGTTCCAGCTCCGACCCGTCCCAACATGGACTCCGATGCGTCTCTGCTGCCTGCAACTCCAGTCTGCGGGCTTGTGTTTAACTACAGCTAAGCACCAACTTACGGCTGATTAAATCCAGTCTGACCCGGCCGGGAAGCGATTAGCCGGTTACAGGCTCGTTAAAGCCGCTCGCCGCCGGCTCCATAACTGAGATGGAGTGTCACGGCTGCAGGGGGAAGCCGGCTCACATTAAGCAACCAGTGGCTGCCGTCGTTTCTAATTCCAACTTAATTACTCCACATTACATATATAATCCAAAATAATTCAGGATTAAAATATTCTCCTTCAGGTTTCCATGGAAACAATAATCCTGATTTACATGGAAACCAGGTTTTCTTAATCCTGCTTTAGACATCATTTTTACCCAGAAGTAAGGGTTCACACGGTTGTAATTCATCTGTTTAAAGCAGATTTAACTACTTCTGATTTAAAGAGGAATTAATTAAATGATCTCTTATCAGATTCCAAACTAACTAGACGGAGAGCAGCTTCGGGCTCGGCGGCGGCTGCAGCGGTAGCAGAGCTTCATGCTTCCTGTTTCCACATCCACCTCATTCATGCTGAGCCGCTGCAGCCGCCGGATGCATTCCTCGCCTCCACCACTGCCACGTCTTTAATCACTGAGATCAATAGCTGCTACCACCATTGATCTGGTGAGTTGTTTCATGCATGAAGGGGTGGAAGGGGGGGGGGGGCATATATTTGAATACTGTAATTCTTATACATAATGCAACTGGCTTTAATTAGCATGCAGGCAGGCTGGCTGGAACTCGAGGACGTTTTACATGCGAGGCTCTTCATGTTTTGCCCTGAGCTTTGGCTGAAGGCACGCGGGCAACCCGACCTCTCAGCGATGCAAAGATAGTTTGTTTATTCATCTTAATGTTTATTTATTTAAGACCCACTATATAACTTTTACTATTTTCTCAGTGCCGCGCCCCGTACTGACAGCCAAGCCAGCATCATCATCATCATCTTCATCCTACCTGCATTGTGAGTCTTTTCTGGACTCTTATTCTTCTCCTTAGTTTCCCTAACATCAACTATGCGATCACTGAGCAGTAGGAGGTGAAAATAACATTTACTTTATTAACCTTGTTGGGAAGTTGGCAGTCAGAGATCACAGAAAGGTGAACATGAGGTGGGAGTGTGCGTGAAAATCAGCTTTTATAGACTAATCTGAGCAAACACCAGAGGAGACCCCCACCACCGCTGAGGGGGCATTTTTCTGCATGTTGGAGCAGAAGACACAAGAATCAGACTGTTTTCTTATCATATGAAGGGAACCTGGATTCTCCATGACCTGGAAGACACGATCTAACAGATGGGATATGGTGTCACACTGTGATGCTCCCGGTTTATTTCTGGATCACTTTTCTATCCACTTCATCAAATATGCGTTTTCTGTCCTTTTGTCTTGTGAAAAACAAAGTAAACTGTCTTCTGAGCTGTCCTCTGCTCAGAAAACCAGCCTGACTCATGCCGTGAAACCTTTCCCGAGCTTTGCTGCTGGCAGCCGCCACTGTTCCCCAATCATCCCCTCCTGCAGCGGGACCCCTGCAGGGCGACTGCTCTGGCTCTGGGATCTGTGTCACTGACCCTGATGGCAGACATTTGCTGGGCACAATCTCCGATGTCAGTGTGAAGATGCTGTGCAGAGCTCCTTACTGCGCCACAGACATGGTGAAGGTGACACCGTCATGCATACTGATGTGGGAAAGGGGCTGAAAGTCACTTTAAGGCTCCAACAACTTTCATAAATCTTATTTTGAGTCACCGATGAGGTCACTCTGACCGGGAAGAGACTAAATATTTCACTTTCAGACGCATTAGAAAACCCAGCAGAGAGCTGGGATGAACCCAAATGAACTGTCACTTTCAGTTCAGACACAAAGAAACGTGCATGTTTTTATGCTTTGTAAGGGTGAGGGGCACGTGGGCACGGAAACTACAACAACATGACAAATATCTGGAATAACGGTAGAGCTGGATGGTCACCTTTTCCCAGCTTCTAGCAACAAACTCAACCAACCTAATTAATTGTATTTTATCGATTTTTCGTCCCCACAACTACAGTTCTACAGTCTTTTGTTGACCCATTTCCAGCCAGGAGGAAACCCATTGCTGGGAAACGCCGGCCCGGCCTCACCTTCTGGTCGTGGCTGTAAGCCAAGGCCCAGTCCTCCACAGAGGGGTGGAATAAAAGGCTCAGGACGAAGAAGGACAGCCGGTACTTCTGGAAACTGGCTCCTTCGTCGGTGCTGATGAGGACGCTGCTCTCAAACTCCGGATCCGTCAACACCATAATCTGAAAGCAGAGAGTGGGAAGAAGATGTGAGGGGTGCAGGCAGGAGCTTTTAATGGAGATTGAACAAGAAAAGGTTTTGAAGGGAGAGTTTTTGGGCAAAGAGGTGAGAGATGAGACAGGGGAGAGATGTTGGAGGCGGGAGCAGCGTCGGCAGCTTGGCATGTGTCAGATTTACACTTGCAAACAGCTCCTCATGTGCACTCTGAGGCCAGGGCTGTTTTCCTTTTCTCTGTCCAAATGTAAGATTGAAGGTGGCTGAAAACAGCGAGCAAACACCAAAACAGACTGAGGAGAAGGTCAGAATAAAAACTTAAATAGCACGTAAATGGTCAGATAAGTCCGGTTGTTACTGGGAGCGGCACAAATGATGGCTACTCATAAATCTGCATGCACTGTATGTTTTTGTCTTTATCGGTCTATAGCATGTCATTTTCAGAGCATTTCCTCTTCCAATACAATTCTAATTTTAGATTGAGCGGCTCCACGGTGGTAGCAGCTATAATTTCATGCTTGGACTATTTCTGCCGGAGCTGTCACAGTTATTACAGAATTCAATAAGAACAGGAATTCCACAATGCATATATCTTTCAGCTAATGACATTTAGAGTCTTTGTGGAAGCAGATAAAATGGTCAAAGGAATTCTGGCCTGAATGAAGAAACGCCATCTAAAAGTGTGTGGGGAGTATTTTTAGGAAAATGTCTCAAATATCCCCAACAACACCTTTTAGCTTCTGTAACTGTAGACTAACACACACAAGGACTTTATTCCAGATGAATACATGGATGTGTGTATTTATACGATCCGCTCTTTAGCTGACTAATTCTATATATCATAATAAATATCAACTTTTTTCAGACAAATGAAATATGGCTAGAGCTTCTGAAGTTCAGTTTTTCTCTGAAACTGCAGGTGATAATGAAGAGGTGGACCCAAAGAGTGACTTCACATTTATACAGAAGCTGCCAAGCCTCCACATCCTGCATTTCATTTTCTATTATTTACAACAACAATGAGCCACATTCAGAGAAAATGTTTTACTCATAAAAGGGAGAAGTACATTGTTTTTTTTTCCGTAAGGCCATTTACAGCCGACATGGAGCTCATCCTTCTACAGAGAGGAAGATTAATCTCACGTGGAAAACAGTCTAGACAGCTGTCAGTCTTCCCAGTAGTGGAGGTCCCTCCAAGTTCAGCCCAAATCAGAGTGTGCAATGTTCAGAGAAACTGCAAAAAACCCCAGAACCACGTCAGACTCCAGGCCTCAGTTAGCATCTACAGCTGAACGGCTGGAAATGAAAAGAATCCAGCAGGATGCATTCACACCAGCCCTTTTGGTTTAAATCTCAGTCTGTTTGCTTGGAAAGTCACTTCGTTTGGGGAATTGTAAACATGAAACGGACCAATTCTGATTAAAGAAGCCGAATATGGTCCACCCACGAATTTAATTAAATTCAAATCACTTCATATATCCAAAATAACATTTCTTTAAGTTGTTGCTGCTGTAGGAGCTCCTAAAACCTGGTGGATCATTTGGTGGAAAGACTGTAGATATTCACATTTCTATCCTGTCTCTCTCATGAAGGAAAAAAACGGTGTGTCCCTCAACACTGGTTAAAGGCAGGGGAAGGCTGATTAATCAAATTTTAATCTCAAATGCAATCTGTTTTCAACAATCAAAGACAAAATGATCAGATTTTTTGCTCCTTTCCACTTCACTCTCATTTTCAGCTGCAAATCAAGCGACACCAACAATTTGCAGAAACACATGCAGAATGGATCTTTTACAGATCAGCTAAAGTTGTGCAACATGCTTTTCTGGACTAGATTGAGGGATTTTATTTATTTTTACTTTTCCAAATAATGCAGCTGTGATACATTCAGTGCAGCTCGGAAATCACAAGACTTACAGTCTACCTCACACAATGAGCGCTACATAGATAGATAGATAGGTAGGTAGATAGGTAGATAGATATGTTATTAAAATTTATGAATTATTGTGTCGTATGATCGAGATCTCCATTTTAGTGTTTAAAAGCCAAGTGTGCAAACATAATGAACAAACAAAGGAACCAGTTTAGGCAAAAGGCAGACAGAATACACAATAAAATGACTGGCTCTGAACCAAGCGCTGCAAACTAACTGCTGAATTACCTTTTAAAATAAACCTATCAAACATTTTAGTTACTCTGGCAGCAACGCTATGATTCACTTGGAGTTATATTTATATCTAATGAATTGATCTAAGACCATAAAAATATCCCTTGTAGCTGAGTTTTTGTCTCCACCAACAACTCAACACCATCTCTTCATTAACAAGCTGCTGAGTAAAGACATTACATGCAGAAGGGAAAGGTTCCCTCAAACGTTGCATGAGATGTGTCTCTAAGTTTGGCATCCTCCATGTCAGACATGTGCATCGTTTTCGTTAGAATAGAATATGTAGTGAAACAGCACTGTCCTGTCCTTTAGATCAGGTTTTTCTTAGATTGGGTTGTTTCAGTTTAACACATTAGTTAAGTGGTGTCTGCCAACTCCTGCATGCTGTGGGAAAGTTCCGTATCAGAGCTGGAAATGAGGTTTTACAACAACCGTGGGCAAGAACAGCAAAACAATGAACCTTAATGCTCTTACATTCCCTGGAGAGCTGTGGGAAGAGGCAGAGCTGGATAGTAAATGTTCAGAGGATTGTTACTTCTTGTTGTTTTAGTCATTGTTAACAAGGAATGAAGACTCATTAGGTGTCCGTCTTTTAGGATGAGGTCTTCTAAGTGCATCAAACTGCAGCCATGCCTCCTCCATGGCGGGAAGCAGCGCCTGCGATCGCAGCTCAGATGGCTGTTTTCTCTCGTCAATTCTATCGGAATTGGAAAAACAGCAGCACATTTGTCACTGACAGAAACGCTAGCCCTCCACCCAGAGCTTAAACCAGGAACTCTCCCTGGTGGTGATTTAGATAAATTGTTTTTCATTAAGCACCAATAAACAGGCAGCACTTTCTCAATCTGACTTTCTCATTGGCTCGGGATCGCAGATCTTTCCATTCATTACCTGTCGCTGAGCAGTGCCAAGGCCTCCTGATATCTGCACGTGTCTTTGGGGCTTTTCAGATGTAATCCTGAGTTTTAAGCAGGGATCAGATTTTGTGATGTTTCTGTGAAACATGCAACTGTTTTAGCAGAGAACATGTTCATTTTGTTCCAGTTTGATATGAAACTAAACCCCAACTAGGACCCTGAACTGAGCAATGAGTATCACATTTCTTTTCTTAACTACAGCCTTTAACTGCAATGCATCCATCTAATCTTTGCTTAAATGTCAGAGAAACTCAAAATGTACCCCTTTATTCCTTGGAACAAAGCCAGGAAAGTCTTTTCTCACTTGCATTACTCATTCACCATCAAGTAAGTGTGAAAGCATCTCCATCATCTGCCAGCTTCTGCATTAAGGTTTGGATATGTCTGTCGCCTCTGCAATTAGTAATCGACTCCATAGCTGAACTCAATATAAAGGCCGGAGTCAATTTCTCACCTGGCTGACAAAACAATAATTATTCATTTTCCATATAACAGGAACCAATAGCATTACTGGTGCCTCACAGCATCTACTCAGGCTTTACATGGAAGGAGTCTAGGGAGGAGGGTAACAATGCTCAAATCAATAAAGGTTAGAAGGATAACCTTTGTGTTTTATCAGCCTGATGGTGAGCTGTGCATAAGCTGCAGCACGGAGATAGAGGTGGGTAGTTGTCAGATCATGAGGCAAGTGGAGGAATGGATCAGAGACGGGTGGAAAGAGGCACCCTGCAGCACATGAATCACAGCAGATCAATTGAGCTTAGTCTGTCTTTGACAGGCGGTTTAAAAACAGAGTTGTCGCCGCAGTATGTTCATTAAGCACGGATCAAGGCTTAATCACCCACATTTAGCCATCATGTTCTCCTCTATGGCATCTTCACCGTCATATTTTTAAATGAGACTAGCAGCCGTTTGATCAGACACCCAGAGCACAGGGAGCTCTGTAAAAAAAAGACATCAAAATCTGGCCAAAAGGATGAATGGGAAGTGTCTTTTTCAGAGGTTTCATGCTAAATGTCAGTACTATCTTTCAGATCTATAATGTCATGTTGTAAAAGGTCACTGCTTCCACTTATTTCTTGGACATTGTATGAGAAAACTTCTACATATGCTTCTGGAAATGCGTCAGCAGATTAATGAAGATTCATGTATGGTTGGGGAAAAAGGCTCTCTCAGAGCAGCAGACGATTATATCTTTCAGTGACTGATTGCACCGCCAGATGGCTCTTTTTATAGAGCACAGAATGCTAAATATAAGGCCACCAACGTGCAAGAGGGCAACAGAGGGATGCAGCCAGCACTTGGGCCAACTTTCATCAATCGAGAGGATAGTAAATCGAAATAATTAGGCTTGAGATAAATTGGAGAGGGGCAGTGGGCCAATGGGCAGACCCAGAGGCAAATCAACATCCGACTGATACAAGTTCTTGTCTGGAAAGATTCACCGACACGGCACACTGGGCACTTCATCAGGTCCATCTTTTAGTACCGGGTCACACCTCCACTTTAATTCATGGTGTGATGATCCAACTAAGAGGTTCTGCTCCATGTTGACAAGATAGCATCACATCCATGATGAGAATCTCCCGTTCCATCATGATGAGAATCTCCCGTTCCACCATGATGATGAGAATCTCCCGTTCCACCATGATGAGAATCTCCCGTTCCACCATCATGATGAGAATCTCTCGTTCCACCACCATGATGAGAATCTCCTGTTCCACCACCATGATGAGAATATGCAACCCATTGCAACCTGTGATTGCTGCCATGTGATTGGCTGGTTAGATATTTGTGTAAACAGGAAGTTTTACAGGTTGAGCTGGTGAAGTGGACAGTCTTTTTACTGGATATTTTTATTAGATGAAAGACACCATGAAGTGATTCTGATGGTCCATCCGTGTCAGCTGTAACCGGAAATTTAACTCTTCCTGTTCAACAGTTCAAAACCAAATACGGGAAGCGATCGGTCCACGTGACGGTGACGGTGAACGACACCCTCTTCAACACCACCAACGGCACCCAGGAGGTGATGGAGATCACCAGGGAGGAAATGATCCCAGTACCAGGTCAGGTCAACGGAGTCAACGCCCTGGGGTTGGTGGTCTTCTCCATGTGCTTTGGTCTGATAATTGGCAACATGAAGGAGCAGGGCCAGCTCCTCAGAGAGTTCTTCGACAGCCTCAATGAAGCCATCATGCGCCTGGTTGCCATCATCATGTGGTAAAGATCTGACTTGTTTCTGATTAACTCCACCAAAACTCCTCTCAGCAGTAACCTCCTCCTTCCCTCCTCTCAGGTACGCTCCGATAGGAATCCTGTTCCTAATAGCAGGAAAGATAGTGGAGATGGATGATCTGACTCAGATGGGTGGCCAGCTGGGCATGTATACCATCACAGTCATCATTGGCTTGCTGATTCATGCCGTTCTCATCCTGCCCACTCTTTACTTTGTCATCACTCGACAGAACCCCTTTATCTTCATTGCTGGGCTCCTGCAGGCTCTGGTAACAGCCCTGGGAACCTCCTCCAGGTCTGTTCAACACAACACTGCTACCCCAGTCAGCCTAGAAATAATATGTCTTATTCAGTTAAGTCTGACGAATGTAAGTAACATCTGGATCATTTCTGCTGTATGTGTGAAACGTTACAGCTGAGGGTCAAATTCATAATGATCACCACAAAACCTCGATTTATTGCTCCCATTGAATAACCATCTTTTATCCTCCACATACTTTCTATGTTTACTTATGGAAATTGGGTAAAATGTAGGCAAAATGGGCTAATTTGCAAATATTTCTCGGAGAAAAACATTCTGAACACCAGATTATTCTTGCTTCACAGTTATTTTTTGTCTTTATCACATCATAATTTGGAAAATGATGTTAATAGCCAGAAAACTTACATTTCTTAGTATTTTTTGGGATGAAAAGTTCTGTAAATCAGGCCATGTAACTTTAGAAACAAAGACAGACGCAGAACTGGAAAGTCTGGTGAGTGGAAGCTGCTGAGATATCTGACCCAGAGGGTGAGAAAAGCACCACGGGCTGGTGTTTATTTACCAGCTGATCTCCTACAGGTCAACCTCACTGTCTCTGACAACATTTCACATTTTTATTCAGCATTTTGATTTTGGAAGCCTGGAAAAAAGTCAAACAATTTGTCGGTTTGTCATGTGACCCGTTACTGTGTTCTGCTGAACAAAGTAGCTTTACCAAGAGGAACTCTATGGATATGAGTCCCTGTTTGATAATTAGGTGCCTTTATTCTGCAGACAGCTGAACTACAAACCAATGCTGGACCAGATTAGGAGGGTGGGGGCAAAAGAAAGGAGAGAGTGAACAGAAGTATAAAGGAGGGAAAAATGGAGAGGAGGATGCAGACAGAGAGTGACAGCATCAGCTGTTTCATCTAAACAGGGAACAGCAGGCGATGAGCTGCAACATCTGCAGTAAAACAAAGCTGACAATCATCAGGAGCACCTCAAAAAGTCAAACCTGCTGGAAAATAGCAGCAACACAAAGAAAACGTGAACACATTAAACCCACAAGACGACTCAGTGACTGTATCAGGGGTCCATTGGCCCCACTAGATGCTGGCCCCCACACCCAGACCAGGATCCCCCAACTCCTCCCCGATACTGAATGTATGTGAACTGTGTGCTTTCTTTGCCATTCAAATTGAAAGGCAGAAACCCCCCACCCCCAAACAGCCCCACCCACCTTGCTGGATGGGCCGTCTTTGTGTGGTGGCAGTTTTTCCTGTGCATTGTTGTTGACTTGGCGTAATTTAAATAACAATAATATTAATAATAATATTAATAATAATAATAGGATACCACAGTACCCTTCATTTATCACCAGGTAATATTTTAATATGCCGTACGTCATGCTAGCTTTAAACATGATCTCCAGGTCCTGCAGACTTCATTTATAAAACAGAACACACTCTTTTCTAATATTTACAGAGAGCTCAGCGTGTTTTATAGCTGTTTTTTTCCCATGGAGCTGAGGTTAGGCCTCACAAGAGCCGACAGATTCCAGCCTTGATGGAATTTTTTAGCTGGAAGGTTTTTTCTTCTGCAAACATCTCTGGTTTCTGTTGTGTGGCGTACAGCTCTGCGACCCTCCCCGTCACCTTTAAATGTCTGGAGGAGAACAACAAGATCGACAAGCGAATCACACGCTTCGTGCTGCCTGTGGGCGCCACCATCAACATGGACGGCACCGCTCTGTACGAGGCGCTGGCGGCCATCTTCATCGCCCAGGTCAACAACATGGAGATGAACTTCGGCCAGATCATCACCATCAGGTAAGGATGCGGCCAGCCAGCTGCTGCGCCGGACGCCCCGGCAGTAACACGCTCTCTGCCTTCATGTGAAGCATTACAGCCACTGCTGCCAGCATCGGAGCCGCCGGCATCCCCCAAGCAGGCCTGGTCACCATGGTGATCGTCCTGACCTCTGTTGGATTGCCCACTGATGACATCACCCTCATCATTGCGGTTGATTGGTTCCTGTGAGTATCTGTGTCTGTTGCGCTGTGCATGAATCATCTGGATGGTTTTAGGGTTGGAAGCGGCTCCACATCCTCTCCCACCCAGTGACACATTTCTGCCGTCTCCCTGGAGTCTCGTGCCACATCTTCCCTCATGTATTGAATATTTTTGCAAAGCGTTTTAACATAGAAACATAATTAGGTTTCCCAAATTAATCATTTCAATTAGAATACCGTTACCAGAAATTACTCAGCTAACTGGGGTAATGGGAAAAATGCTCCTCTCGTCTAACTAGGATGGACCAGATCTGAATGTGTGCTGGAGACTCGCTTCACGAAGACTTTCCTCCCGCAGAAGTAGAAACTAGGGTGTCTGCTGCAGAAAGAACTACTGGTATAAAAGTTTACATCCTGACAGCAGCAGTGGTTTGGTCTCCAACCAAACAATCGGGTAGTTAAAGGGACATACCGTGTAACTTTTGAACCAAACATCAGCCTAATGTGAGTAATACCGGATGGTTTCTGGGGTCAGTATTCTTTATGTTTACCTGGACAAATATCTCATCTGTCCGATTGAAATCAGTCTGACCAGAGATTCCAGTGGAACTTTGTAGAGGCAGATCCATCCTCATGTGACCGGGAGCACTTTGCTTTACAGCCACCGTCTATAAACACAGAGAGCCTTGCTTGGTGCTGCTTCATTTCTTTGGTTCACAGTCTGTCATGGCTGAACGGAGTAAGAAGGTAAAAACGTGTCTGAGGAGGCCAGAAATAGAAAGGCTCTTTAATCTGGCATCATGTACACTGAGGAAGTTTCAGGTTTAGCTCCCTAATGGTTAAAAGTTACACAGTAGCCCTTTAAAGGCCCATTAATAGCCTTGTTTGCACTCAGGGTACGGTACAGCTCGGTACGGGTCAGTACGGCTCGGTACGGTCCTGAATGGTCGGGCCTATTCAGAGAAGTGTTTCCACTGAAAGTCAGACCGCCGCTCGCGTGACACAAACACACATGAAGTTGAAACAACATGAGCTATGTCTCTAAAAACGTTTTAATTCCTCACCGCTGCATCCAGCTGAGGTAACCAACCTCCACCAGCCTGTTTCCAGTCGATGGACATGACTCTCTGAGCGTTACAAGCCTGACAATGAGGTTCTGTCGTTACACCTCCGAATGATTACGTGCCCTGGCTACATGGCTGCAGGGTCACCCTTTGATTGGCTGGTCAGTGTGCATGACTCTCACCCAGGAGGCGGTGGGTTCAGTCCACGCCCTGGTCCTCTTTTGTCCCGCAACACAAGCTCCAACATGCAGAAAGGTTTTTGATTCGATTTAGTTCAGTCCGTGTTTGTGTGCGGGTTTCAGCTGAAACATGTAAAAAAATAGGAGAGAAGCTGTGACTGGGAATGGCATGTCGGCTAATGTAAGGTTTACTGGTGACTTAAAGGCTCCCCGTGGGTGGTTGTTGGTCTCTGTGTTGGATGGACCGGTGTCCAGCTGCACCCTGCCTGAGACGGACTCCAGAACTGTGTAAAGTGTAAATGAAACCAGAATTCAATGGTTTCCGTATCTAATCAGTTCATCATTTATTCCCAGCAGAACATAGACAACTTATCAGATAATTAATCTCAGACATTTTACCCTTTCAGGTCCTGGACTGGAGGGCAGCTCTCCAGTCCTGGACCTCCATCATGCTGCCCCAGATGTTTAGTCCAGGCTGCAGCTGTGGACCTCCATCATGATGCCCCAGATGTTTAGTCCCGGCTGCAGTCCTGGACCTCCATCATGATGCCCCAGATGTTTAGTCCCGGCTGCAGTTGTGGACCTCCATCATGATGCCCCAGATGTTTAGTCCCGGCTGCAGTCCTGGACCTCCATCATGATGC
>JAVQJG010263983.1:0-13400 GCA_036024015.1 Craterocephalus amniculus
GATCTACAGTATCAAAGGCAGCACTGAGATCCAGCAGAACCAGGACTGAAACTTGACCAGAATCGGTGTTTAACCGGATGTCATTTAACACTTTGACCAGAGCTGTTTCAGTGCTGTGATGATGTCAGAAGCCTGACTGGAATTTATAAAGATTTTCACTTTGATGTAAAAAGTCATTTAGCTGGTTGGACAGAACCTTCTCAATGATCTTGGATATAAAACAGAGGTTAGAGACTGGTTTAACTTTGACAACCATGATGAAAATCCCAAATTTATTTGATAAATATAAGTTTTACATTTTTCACAATTATCTGGAAACCTCCTGAAATAATCCTGCGACCCACATAGGGGCCCCGACTAGGGCTGGGACGATATGCATTCCTCCCGATTCGATATTGCAGATTTTTGTGGAGAAAAACAAAGAATTTTATAATTCTAAAAATTTTTTTTCTTAATTTCAATTAAGAAAACATCAGAGTAGCAAGATGAAAATACTGCTACTATAATGCCAGACAAATAAAAAGATAAATAAAAATAATAACAATGAAATTATAAGATACTTAAAAAAAGATTGCATTTATTTGAGAAAAAAAAAATCTATTTTAAAATTGTGACATAAAAAATCTCAATATTGTATTTTTCGATTCATTATTCGCACCCCTACACCGGACTCACAGTAAGGAAACTGCTTCCCTACAGGATGCTGGACTTCACACGTCGACGGTAAAATACACAGAAATATGACTGAATCTAAACAGCGTTACATGATAACAAACGTCTCCTGTAACATTACCCAGTGCAGGCTGATGCTGTACGTCAGAGTACGAGCTGACAAAGCTGCCCGCGTCGTCTGCGGTGAAGATGCTGGGCTGGATGAAGCTGAGGAGGGAGTAGAGCTCCTGCAGGTTGTTCTGAATGGGAGTCCCTGTCAGCAGGACCCTGAAACCAGCTGAGAACTGAACAGAAAGCACTCTGAATCAGGCTGAAGGGAGATGAAGAAGAGGAGATACACCAGACAGGAAGATGAAGCAAACATCATGCAGCAGCCCAGCGTTTCAGTACCTCTGTCAGGGTTTTGTGCAGCAGCGACTCTTGATTCTTCAGTCTGTGAGCTTCGTCAACAACGAGCACCTTCCAGCTCCACCTGAGCAGGAAATGTTTACACATTAACCCTTTCATGCACAAAGCGGGGGCTCTTGTTTACTAAAGACGGATCCCGTCTGGCTGGTAAATACAGATGTTTGTACAGAGACAAAACAGCAACAGGGTCACCAGAGGCTCCATCAGCCATATCGGTAAGCTCCCACCCTGCAGACCAACGTTTGGTCTGCTTTCTCCTACTAAAGTGCAAAGTTATGGCCAACAGAGGGCAGGACCCAATCAGAGTTTAAAACATTTACCCCCAGGCTGTACCCATTTGTAAATAGTACTGTGTGTGT
This sequence comes from Craterocephalus amniculus, assembly GCA_036024015.1. Classification (NCBI taxonomy): domain Eukaryota; kingdom Metazoa; phylum Chordata; class Actinopteri; order Atheriniformes; family Atherinidae; genus Craterocephalus; species Craterocephalus amniculus. Next base: position 1,440 of record JAVQJG010263983.1, read on the forward strand.
CTGTGTGTGTGGGTGTGTGTGTGTGTGCAAATGAATGATTGACTTTACGCTGCGTGTTTGAGTAAGTTTTATGTCATCTTATCTAAGTGTCTTACATATTAATGCACCTGTATTAACATGATTTACTGTATTCAACATCTGTATCATCATTGCACATCTTATTTATTTACATAGTCATGTTTACATATTAATAATATTTACATATTACATATTAATATCTAATAGTTATTTTCATTGTATGAATATTTTGCTAGTAATATTTATCTATCATGCATATTTTACACCTATTCCTACACCATATATCCCATATATATCAAATAACATATCTGTACTAAGCCTAAAGGTGTTCATATTTTAACAATATTATTATTACTCCCATTATACGCTACTTCGGCTACAATAATTACGACATACTTTTGTTATTATATTCTGTTGATTATTACTTCATCTTGCCACTGCACTTTATCTGCGAATCCACCCTGTATTCATATTTTATTTATTTAAGATTTTATTCCACTCTGGATTTATATTTTTATTTTATTTCTATTTTTATTCCAATTTACTTATATTGTATATTTTACTTATAATTTTTATTCCTAGTTTATGCCACTGGACTACTCTAACAACGCAATATCCCTTCGGGATAAATAAAGCTGTAACGTATAGAAAGGCCTGACCAGGGATAGGAGCTGTAAACCATGGATATAAACTATTTCATTCTTTTTTTTATGTAACTCTGCATAAATGCAATTTCCCTGATAAATAAATGTAGTTTCTTTTCAGTACAGGTACTACTCTGAAAATTAAAATATCCTGAAAAAGCGCTGCATTTCTGTAACTTAACTTCAAAGATCAATTATTATAGATTATATGTTGACAATCAGTATACAAATCAATATATTTCCGCTTTTATTAGTTTATATTTTGCTGATTACCATTTGCAGCTTCAGAAAACCTCAGCTTTAAAAACTATGAAAATTAAAATATTGCTTATAATAAAAAAATGGATTTTTAATAGAAAAATGTCAGGTCACTGAAAGTAAAAGCTTGCATCTTTACTCAGTACATAAAATGTTTTGGTTTCACCTTTTATGTTTAATTGCCTTATGAAAACAACTTTTCCAGCATATTCTAATTTTCCGATTAGCACCCGTATTTGGTATAGGTTTTCTTCTAACTTCTCATCTCTCACTCTGGAGAACAGCACAGTCATGCAGTCGCCCATGTGTGTTGCTGACAAGCGCTTGGTGTGCTTAACTGGTTTGACTGGCACTAACCAAGCAGCCTGAGGAGAGGGGGAGATTGGGGGAGGAATCAGCTATTTTGTTTAAGTAATATTTGTTGTTTTGATGGTTTAATTGGTTAAGTGTGATGTAATTTTGTCTTTTTGGGAACTAGTATTTAGAGTTTGATGGAATGAATGATGGTTTTTATGGGTCACACTAGTGAACACACTCCTGTGATTCTTCCTAAATGGGTGTGGACATAGTTTTTACAGACCTGGTGAAGGATGTGCAGGGGGAAAAAGACAAAGGAATCTTTGCTTGATGTATTTGTAACTAAAATGTGAGTAAAAACCCAGAGCTCCAACGCTACTTGAGCCCTGTGTTTTTCCTTTGGTTTCACGTCTCAGTGGCCATCCTGCATTAGGTAAGGTGATATTCCCTGGTTAAACCTTACGAGGAGTGTGGATAATATATTTCCAAATGAGTCACTTTATCGGACGTCAGAGAAACATCCAACACTGCCACTCACTGTAGAATAAATAATACTGTTATAAAATCTGAAATTCATCCAGACATTGTAATTACCAGGTTTGCCTAAAACAGAAGCAGAAAAAAGCACAACTGTATATTAAAATTGAAGATTTATATAATGAATGTTAAAACATATCTTAAGAGATATTCTTATACAATACATACAAATGAAGTAGAAATTTAAATAAAGGTATCACTGTACATGTCTGTAGGAGTAAAATATTGACTTCAATAGTTACACTCCAGCAACACAGTCCAGTGTTTCATGTGTAAATAAAAGTTTTTAATGAACACAGGATCTGCTTCGTCCATGTTTTCTTTTAAACTCAACTACGAATTTTCTTCTTCGTCTATAGAAATGTCTAGAGACAGAAAATCAGATGAGTTTAGAGTAAAAATCCCTCTAAATGTTCAATTTTGTGACCTTGTAATTTACACAAACACACAAATAAGCTCTTTACAGGGAGATCCAGCTCCAGTTTGAGATGTTTCCTGCTTCAAATTCAAAAACTTATCTTGTTCTGCTCATTCACATCGGCCCATTAATCTGATCCGAGCGTTGCTGGAGGACATGCTTGGCCTAGAAAGACGAACATATATGCCAAACGCCAACAGTTAGACTTTATAACTCTGTAGGAACCAGAAATGATGAATGTTATCGACTAAAAAAGCTCATCTATAGAGATGTGGAATTTCTTATGTTTGTTGCTGGATTTCATTTTGAATTACTGGAGCATGTTTTTATACACTTTGGAATCCTTTATGTGAGTTTAATGAGTTTGTAATGGTGATCCTCCTGTTCTATAAAAAAAAGAGATCCAATAAAAAACATTTAAAAAACTTCACTTTAAATCCCTAAAGAGTCTGAGTTTACTCACCTTTTTAAAAATGAGGCGTCTTTGAGGCAGAGCTGGGAATGAGAGATGTTATTTGAACGAGGGGCGTTGGTTTGACCACACAATAAAGTTCATGTCATAACGATGAACAGACCTCGTACGTAGTGAGAAGGACGTGGAAGTCCTGCGAGCTCGTCTCCATCTGAATCTCCGCCCGTCTCTCTTTGTCTCCTTTGTAACACAGGACAGTCAGAGACGGAGCGAATCTGCAACCGAGCGGACGGGTTATAGACAGTCAGTGGAAAATGATGGATGAAGTGGTTGGATAGATTCACCCGATTCTACCTTTCCAGCTCTTGTCTCCAGTTCTCCAGGACAGAAAGTGGACATAGCACCAGAAACGGCCCGTCCTTTTCCAGAGCTCCAGACATGTAGACCAGCAGAGAAATGGTCTAAAAAGATTTTTTAAAAATCATCCGGATGAACGTATCCCTCCCATTTAGGCAAAGCAAGGCAAGTTTATTTCTATAGCACTTTTCAGGTTCAAGACAATTCAAAGTGTTTTACATAAGCATAGGAATTACAATACTAGGAATTATAATAAAATCAAACACAAAATCATTCATATAAAAATACACATCATGATGTAATATTCCACTTGTTTGCAGCATAGTAGCAGTACACACCTGGCAGGTTTTGCCCAGTCCCATTTCATCTCCTAAGATGCATCCCTGCTGGTTCTTCAGGCACTGAGTCAGCCACTGCACCCCGTCCAGCTGGTAGGGCCTCAGCTGGATCCCTGTAGGGATGCAACCAGTTCATTTCACTTTTTTCCATTTAGATGTTATAAAACAGACTCTGGTCTGTAACAACACATCTACTATTCTGCAGCTAGGACGCGTTTATTCACACAAGAACAATGTAAATACATCAATTTACACAAGCAGGAAAACTGTACTGTAGTTTATAAAGTTTGCGTTTCTCAGCAATGAATGAATGAGACATTTAGGACCAAGGTACCAGGAAAACAAACTGTCAAAAAGTACCTTGGTCATTTAGACCGTCTGTCGAAGTTTTAAGGAGAAAAACTTTGTCCCACCTCGTAAACCCCATTTCTGTAAGTCGCTCTTGCCAAAAGTCGCCTTCTGTTTCCCAGCGAAGCGGTTTTTAATTTTCTTTAAAATGTCTGTCATGATTTTTTAATCACTCGGAGCCACCGCAGGAGCAAAGTTCTTCTCTCAGACATGTACGGACACGCTGGGTGTTGTTATGAAGCTCCACTTCCTGAATGAGTCACGTGACGCAGAAAGAACGCGCGCGCGCTACTGAGAGAGAAAAAAAGTACCTTTGAAACAAGACTTTATTATTGGTCAAGAATAAATTATTTTAAATACAAATTTAAAAAACTAACTAAGTCCTATCTTCACTCAGGAAAGTATTAAATAAAAAAAATCTTTTTAATGATTTGAATTTGTGTGTTTAAATAACGATCTTATTTTGTTGTTTTGTTTGCTTTTGGCTACATTAAAATGCTTTGCACTATCTGTAATGCTTTTAATGTTTCATATAAAGCACTTTGAATCGTCTTGAACAGAAAATGTGCTTTACAAATAAACTTGCCTTGCTTTTATTACCTAACTTTCTCTGTTGAGTACTGCGCTTCATCCCTGTCTGCACCGCTGTCAGAGCAGAGGCAAAACAGCAGTAAACACATTCAGGTTAGAGTACTAAAGTACAGGTCTTTATTTAAATTAAAACGCTAAAAAAAATTGGATTTATCATATTTTAGTTTTTTATTTTTGGTTATTAAAATGTATGTATGTAAATGTATAAATATTTATTCTATTTAGTATTGAATGAGTCACTGATGTCACCTGAAGCGGGGAAATTACAAATGTTCCATCCCCACCCATGAATATACTGGAAAAAGCTGTCAAAAAGGCGTCCACTGTAGGGACACTATGCATGAAAGGCTTAAAGAAGGTCAGATTTTATATATAAGATTTAGATTTATCTCGCTGATAAAACTAAAAAGCTCTTTTCAAAGTTTTAAAACTTAGAAATGTTGGTTGTAAGTCTTTGTTAGGAGCTCAGAATGGTTCTGGTGTGTGTCGCTGCCACTTCCTGTGAATAAAATCCAACCATTACGTCCTGAGTCTAGGAGGGAAAAAATACACTGCGTCGGTTTCACGTCCAGCGTGACATGTAGGTCATTAAAACTCCACAGCAGCATTTCCTCTGATGATTGGCTCTTACCTGGGTCCTCCTGCCAGGAATTCACTATAACAACAACAGAAATAAGAATAATTTACATTTGCAGTATGTACCATGAGATACGTAGAGATTTATTGAATTTTATAAATCTTAATATAACTTGTAAGATTTAGTAAGGCCTCTCGTTCACACTAGAGTGTCTAAGTGCATCTGTGCATTGACTTTACGCGTAATTTCAACATGCAAATCATTGTACTCACTCCAGGTGTGATCATAGTGTTAACCTTTATCCCAAACCATGCACTTCTAATTCATCAACACAGACTTTCATAGTGGGCAACATGTTAAAGTGGGACACTCTCCAGTGGATGCTACTGGTCTGAATCTTTTGACAGAACTCCATGGATAAGGGATTGTTTGTATGTAGGTATTTGTGGTTTATAAAGGAAACAAAATCATAAGTCAATAATAATAATAGTGTATAATCGAATAGAAATACATAATGAATCAGAAATATTGAAATTTATCTGAGTGGAAATACAATGTATCAGATGGTCAAAAACAACAGACGAGCAACCAGTCAAGTGAAGGTTTAATGATACAATCAATCTGGTCCTCTCTGGCTCCATCTAGTGGGCGCAGAGTACAACTCCATCGCCTACCTTTAGAGAAGCATAATGGGCACAAAGGAGAGGAGGTGATAAATTAAACTGAACTGCTTCGGCCTAACAGGGATGTTAAAGTGATTACTGATATCATTTTCCCTCTGTTGATTTATTTTATATAAAAAAAAAATACAAATACAAAGGGGATGACTTAATTTTTGAATTTGAAATATTTTTAAAAACTTTGATTCCCAGGATTTAGAGAACAAAGAGCCACACTGTGGACCCGAACATCAGTCTGACATTACAGTGACGGCAAATAAAACTGTGCACCATATTGCTGTTATCATCTCTTTATCGTTATCGAGCTTAACTGTTTGATATGGGCTGGCAGGGCTTCTTACCTCATAATTGCTAATTTGGGAATCATTGGTTTGATCAAGATATATCATATCGATACAGTGATACAGTGATTCTGTTTGCCTATATCTCAAATTCAGTCATGATATGATTTTGATTTCATTTGATCTAGTTTCCACCGATCGATATTAAACGATATAAAGCAATATCATGAGTAATTAATCACAAGTCATCACAAAAAGCAACCAGATCGTAACTTTTCTTTATTCTTGGGCTCTGTCATTAACATTCAGTTAAAAAATATATATTTTCAAAATAAAAGTTTGTTTAATAACTGGTTAATCTACTGATTTTTGGCCGATGTTAGGATTTTGATGATTCGATATCATTGACTCATTTAGAAATAAAATATTTCACAAAATAAGCCAGTTTGGAACAATGTAGTTTAAAAGAAAGTACAAATAACTTATTTTTCTGTGGTTTATTTATAGAAGCAGCTCTTAGCTGTTATGCAGCAAACAAATGGAAACAATGAATTTTATTAGAAAATTCAAATAGTTTATTTTTGTACGAAACTAAACAGAATCACTGTATGTTAAACATTAATTAGCCACCAGATGGCAGATATGTTTAAAGAAGCAGCTCTTAGCTATTATGCTGCAAACAAGCGGAACAGTAGATCATGATGTGTATTTTTGTCTTGGACTTAGCCGCCGTTTTTGAATGATTTTGTGTTTGAATGATTTTTTTGTAATTCCTATGAATGATTTTGTGTTTGATTGATCTTGTTGTAATTCCTATGCTAATGTAAAGCACTTTGAATTGTCTTGAACCTGAAAGGTGCCATATAAATAAACTTGCCTTGCCCCATTGACCATATGATCGATGTAGATCAATGTATTGTCCCTCCTGCCCATCCGCTACCCTGAACTGGAATAAGCGGTACAGAAAATGGATGGAAGGATGGATGGATAATATGAGGCCATATCGCCCAGCCTGACTTTTTGTCCCAGTCTGAGAGAGACATGTTTGCAATCAGCAGTGTCTCTGCTTTCATCTGACATCTTGTTTGTGGTCAATGATCAGATGTGGACGGTGCTGTTCTCATCGTTTTGTTACATTCCTCTATAATTTCTTGTGGTTTGAATTGTTTGGTTTGGATGCCAATGCTTGGTAAAGTGTTTTAGCTGAGTTTTGGTATGCTACATGTTAGGATCGCTGCCTCCTAGTGCGTGCAAACATCTTCTTCTCATGCACATCTCTGTACGAGATTATTAAAGTCTCCATCACCACAGAACAAAGAGTCATTTTCAAAGCAGTCACATTTATTTATCTGTTTATACACATTTTGCTAAGCAGCTCGTTGTGCTAGCAGTTGGCTTTGATGAGATTTACTACAGGATTTCAACAACGCTTACTAAAAAATAAATACAAGACAAAGTGTTCAACAACTCAAAAAAATATACAAAGGTTTGAAATAGATGTAAACTTTAAAATCATTTTTTTTTACATTAGAAACAATTCAACAACCTTTGTGACAATTCAGAAAAGCCATTGTATTTACAAGTTTGTACAAAAGTTGAAACCTACAGTACTGAATGTAGAGGTGGATGCATATAGTACCACGAGTACTGGTTTGTTTTCAGTCAAGTAAAGGAAAAGGAGAAAAACAGCGGCTAGCATGTGCTGCACACGTTCCAGGCTTTGGCAGAAGCATCTAGATTTACGTCTCCACTCCTACAGCATATATCAGAGTGTGAGTTTTATCTGAGGCAAGCTTAACAGCTCTGTGGAAGGGTCTATAAATATCTGCAGGTACAGCAAGAGACAAATGAAACTTCACAAACATCACTTTATCAGTGCATTAAAAAAGAAGCTGGAATGAAGGTTCAAAGGCTTAGCTCTTTATGTACCCTGTTGTATGTCGCTGTAGTCGTACGGAGCGTCATTAAGGCCAAAAATAAATTCTCTGCCATCGTCAGACAGCATGCTGACTTTTCATCATGTGTGGGTTAAATTCCCGCGAATGCCAAGGTTACAGCTTGACCTCACATTTAGCTTATGGCTCTAAAAGTCGAGTTTCCTGTTTGTCTCAAACACCTAAAGTTTCTCTCTGGTGAATAAAATCTCATTAAAAATACAAGCTGTTCATTTCGTGTTGAAATTGTAGTTTTTTTACGGTATTAAAACCAAATCAGGTGGCGAATGGGGATATTCTACTTCAGGTATAAAAATAAATATATTTCGATTGTTTCTCGACATTTCGATGAGAGCATTTGGCACAAAAACGCAGCAAATGCTGGAATCAAACTTATTTTTTATCAGTGATAAACTGGCAAATCTGAAAGAACGACAGCTGCTTCATTTCATCACTTCTCGTCTCCCGTCGAGTAAAATAAGGCATAATGATCCTCCTGAGCACTTCCCACTGGCCTCTTTCAACAATTCGTAAACGCACCCGATCGGCACACCAGAAACGACAGTTGTTCTTTAAACACATGACTTTCTTTATCTCTTCCTGCCATTTCACCACCTCCAGCTTTTTGTGATCACTTCTTCTTCTCCTGCGGTAACACCTGCTGCCATCACGTCTCCGGAGATTGTCGTGTTAAGGCCCATTTATGCTCGACGGAGATGATGGATACGCAGACGCACAAAGAGTTTCGTCAAGTCTTCTGCGTCAATTCCGTGCGTTTTTTGGTGCGTTTTCAGGCGTAATACCACCGGAGTGGCAGTGTTCAGGGTGTGTTGGTGGTAAGAAAACAAATTTATAGCAGCCAACCGGTGTCTGATTGCAAAGTTAACAATGAACTCTGCACTGCCCCTAGTGGAGGTCATCCGTAGCTACATAAAAGACCGATGGAAGCATGAAAATGTTTGTAAAGTCCTCGTTTATGTCCGTCAGGGAGCATAAATGGGCCTTTAAGAGCTCTTCTCACCGCTATTAACTCATCCTTTTTATTGCCTGACAGAGTTGAATTAAGCTTAAAACATGGACTAATTAAAATACGACGCTATGACCTGTCCAGGTACCCTGCCTCTCCTGACAGCAGCTGGGATAAATCGTAAAGGGATAAGCGGGTATAGCCAGTAAAAGGCTGGTTTGTGGTTTGGAAAGAGGTTTGTGCACATGTTCAGAGTAGTTTGTTTGAACTGGTTGATGAAATGTTGACGTTTTGTGTCTATTGCATAAGTATTCACAGAATACAAATATTTAATGGTCTGTTTTCATAAGTTTCATAAATCTGACAGCAGAAAGGTAACAGTGAAACATGAATCTTCTGTAGGAAAACTGATAAAGGCAACCAGATAGTTTAGGTGCACATGGCTTTTTGGAGATGTGTTTTCAACCAACATAATATTTTCTTTTAAACTGAAGCCGCATTTCCACCAACAGGTCCGGGTCAGTATCTTTTTTTTTTGCTTTTCTACAGGTACAAACTTTAGTTTATACTTTCATTTCTGACCCTTTGAAATTACTAGAGAACAAAAAAGTAATTTCTCAAAAACTTTATAAAAATATTACAGATTAATATGCTTTTTGCTCAAAATTTTCAATATTCAACTTCAGTTCAATTCAAAACTACTAAGTATGTAATTATTACAATTATTTCAACCTCTTAAAGGCCAGTTTGTTTTCCATATATTCAATGTTTGGTGGCAAGGATTTTGGTATAAAAATCTGTGTTCAGTATAATAAAATTTAGGAAAAAAATCGTTATTTTGATGCATTTTAATTTTCTTCAATGTCACATTTATAATTTTCTACCTGTTTTGGTCAAAACTTGGTCTAAAAAGTCTAAAAAACATCTATAAAAAACATTGCAGATAATTTTTGCTTAAATTGCTGAATCAACTTCAGTACTAATATGAAATATAAAAACAAATATGTGATTAAATTAAATATTTTAAAAAGTTCAAATGCCAGTTTGACATAATGTCACCATTTTCATAGCGGGAAAAAAACATACAATAAAAACTTCATTTAAAAGGTTAAAATAATTTGAATAACTAGATTTTACTAAATACATATTTATATACTTGATTTGGACTGAAGTTGACAAAAAATTTTGAAGTGAAAATAATATTAACCTGCATATGAAGCAGTTTTGGGGAAGAAGTTTTTTGACCACTTTTGACCTGAAATGGTAGTAATTTGATTAAACTTAAATCAAAAGTTCTTCAAATTAAAACATTTTCGTACCAGAAAAACCCACATGGAGAAACACATGGTGGCAAAACAAAATGAGTGAAAAATGTCCTTAAAGGACAAAAAAGTCTTTAATCCACAAGGGTTAAATAAAATCATGTTTTGTTTCCTAATGGTTTTAAATCACATAGATTTAGCATAACATGCTAAAAAGGTGTAAAGTGAATTTAATAAAATTATAGAAACAATTTCTAGGAAATCAATGCTTTAATTAGTAGAGAAAGAATTTTGTTGTAAATATTCTGATCGACTAGATGCATAGGGTTACTGTTATTAATTATTATATTACGATATAGTTATAATTCCTGGATGCACCTAAGTGACCAAACCGTCCCGTCCTGAGCCGGACCTTTGGATGGAAATGGGGCTTAATATGCTCCAATAGTTTTTTCTCATAATTATCTTGTTTCTAATACGACTCTCTTTAAAAAAAATTTATATAAAGAAGCTTTTTTTTCTTAGAAATACATTTTGTATAAAACGCAGGTAAGTTTTTGCACATTATAATAAAAAAAAACAGTTTCAAAACTCACCTGTAATTTACTACATTTCTGCTTGATTTCTTTACGTTTTCAAATCAGACTGATGTAATTCCTCCTCCTGCCATAAACACATTTCTGATATATATATTTATATTTCTTATTTAATCCTGGACCTTATTTATTCTCTGTAAACATGATTATTTCAGGACTACGTGGATCCCTGGGAGGACCGGTCGTCGTGAGGGCTCCCGTCCGAGTTCTCCGTCTCGCCCTCCGAAATGGCCTGCATGGGCGCGGAGAACAGCCGGCAGCGCATGCCGTAGCGGCTGCTGTTGGCGGGCGGCGGGATCCTGGAGCGCCCCTGCCTGGAAGCGGCGGATGTGAGGAAGGATTTCGGAGAGAAGCCCTCGGTGTTGGCTTTCGGGTAGGACAGCTGGTCCTGTCCGGGCTGCTGCTGCTCCTCGGACTGTTTGGGCGAATCTGTGAGAAAATCTCCGGGCGACTTTGGCGTGACCGGGCTCTTGAGGATCTCCGTAGCCGACATGCGGTAACTGGAGTCCGAACGGCTTCCCTTCTTCAGCAGCAGCAGCTTGAACTCTTCGTTGGACGTGCTGGATTTCTTGGCGTTCCTGTAGATGGGGCCGGGGGCTCGGTGCACAGCCGGCGGGGTCGCGCAGGAAGAGGGCGAAGCCTGCAGGACCGGGGAGCTCACGGCACTGCCGGGCGGCGTGTTTCCCGAAGCGGCGCCGAGCCGGTTCCTAACCCCCATCTCGCTGGAGTCCTTCCTCCCCAACACTTTCCTTTTGGACCTGAAGATGAAGACATGTAGTGAGGACCCTGTGAATCTGTGATGTGAGGAAGCTGCCATCAGACGCTCACCTGTGAATCACAGCGAACAGATCCTCTGTGGTTCGGGACTTCGTGGGAGACAGAAACACGTTGTCGTCCTCTGGTCTCGACTCATCATGTGAAGGAGAAGCGGACGGGTCACTGGATGTAGAGTCTGCTGAAAGACATTTCACACATTTCACAGGTTTTAAGCTTCTTAAGAAGTTCAACGAATCCCAGAGAAGAAAGGAGTAACCAGAAGGAAATCTGTGTTTTTATGAAAAACTAAAAAAAGCTAAATGAAGCTGGCAGATGTTTTTGTGGTGCTGTTTTCTCTAGATATGTCAGAAATTTAGGGAGAATCTGGAAAAAGCGGTTCAGTTTAAACTGATATATAACAGATATTTAAACCCAACTCAAAAACATGAATCAGTGACTATTTTCTGCTCATTAATGGCCAACTGATTACCAAAAATATCTAACCAGCCAATCACACGGCAGCATCTAGTCATGCAGACATGATGAAGTACACCTGATGAAGTTCAGTCTGAGCATCAGGATGAGGAAGAAAGGAGATTTATGGTTGTTGGTCTGAGTATTTACTGGGATTTTCACCCACAACCATCTCTAGGGTTTCCAGAGAACGGTCTGAAGAAGAGAAAATATCCA
>JAVQJG010263992.1:0-16210 GCA_036024015.1 Craterocephalus amniculus
CTGCGACAGACTGGCGACCTGTCCAGGGTGTACCCCGCCTCTCGCCCGTTGACAGCTGGGATAGGCTCCAGCACACCCCCCACTTGGATTAAGCGGTTCAGAAAATGGATGGATGGATGTTGAAAACACACCATATTAACTACAAAAAACAGTCCCCTGTCTCTCAGTGGTTTTTCACAGCTTTCCAGGTGATTTACCAAAAAGTGGCCCAATTTACCTGATGTCACCCTAATATAAATAAACTATAATAAAGAAATGCAAACAGTAACACAAACCGGATAAAGGTTTTAGCTAAAGGGAGAGAACTACACGTCGTCATCATTATTATTATTATTATTATTATTATTAGTAGTAGTAGTAGTAGTTGTTGTTGTAGTAGTAGTGGTAGTAGTAGTAGTAGTAAGCTAGAATTTCATTTATGAATAAAATATTTAAAATTTGATTATTAATTTCTCATGACAAGGCTTGTCACGTAGATTATGAAATCTTATGTAGGTTATTTTGCCAATTTTTTCTTAATCTTTCTTATAAATCTTTATCTTTGTGAATTGTTAGTAATTTTGCATCCTTCCTAAACTTTATCACATTCTATCAGTGTTCGGCTTTTGTAAAATATAAGCTTGTTTTGTTCAATAAAGTTTTGAGAAAGAAAAAAGGAAGAGGGGGAGGGCGAGTTAGCGTAGATGTCTGTAGCAAGCTATCATTAGCAGTTTATCCACTGAGGTAACAACATTTAACAGGAAAGTTTGTGACAGTTGCAAAGAATAAAACAATCTCATCACGCGTCTTTCTACCAACACGCCGATTAGGTGAGAATTACATCGAATAATAGCACTTTATCCTACTAAAGTTGGCTTGTTGTGAGCCGCTCAACTTCCGACCTAGCTAGCTCTTTTTAGCCAACATTAGCCGGGTCGGTGTCAGCTAGCATGCCATTGTTTGTCAAACAAGTTACTTCAGTAGCAAAAAGAACAGCTGGCAACAGACAGACTCTCAGTAGGATGATATACAGAGGAAAATGTTTGTTAAAGGAGACTTAACCATAAAACTGTATTTGAGCATAGCCATGGAGCTGAATCAAAACAATTATTCATTTAGTGGAAACAGATTTATGGATGTAACTTGTGGATACTTCTTGATTTGGCATCTCAGCTATTAGGCATTGAAGATATCTCATAAATCTGGATGACATGAATGATCTAAATATTACTATTGTAAGATGGATGGGTTATTTGGATATTAAACATAATACAAATGATAGTTTATAGCTATTGGTAATCTTATGATTTAGCTGTGTCCACATTGTTATGATTTTTTTTTATTAATGTGTCTTACAAGTATTTACTTTTAAATTAATCAATCAATTAATTAATCGAAATCAAGTGAGTTTTAGTATCCCTGTTAACTATTCCCAGTATTTAGTTTTATGCGGTTTAATGGGAACACACAATAGACTTAAACTATCTTCTTTTACAATACAACATGGAATCAAAACAGGTCCAATTGTGTGAAATGAAGTCTTAAACCTCCTCAAACTGTGAGTGGTAAGGTTTTCAGATAAGGCACTTGTATTACTTTACAGCCTTTCACATGACTGCTTAACATGGACAAAGGTGGAAGATGGAGCTATTGCACTTGCTGTTCAGGGTGATAAAGCAAACTTCAGACCAGATTTGCCCATGTCAATATTTGCATTGTTTGTTGGCCTTTTATTTATTCACTTCTTTATTTGTATGAGGTTGTTCCTTAAATATTGTTTCATTCTTGTTGCCTTAAATAAATCTTATTTATGTTTCACTGATATGAAGATTAGAATAATTGGATTACAGTGAGCACAGTGACCCCTGGTGTATTATGTAATTATAGCAGCCTTTCAGGACCAAAACAGTTAAGCTTCTTTCTGTAAAAGTGCAGTACAAAAAAACCCCTACTTAAGTAGGTTGATTTAATCTGCCTGTTAAAAAATTCACATTTGCAAAAAGATACACTTGAATGTGGGGCTACACAGTATATTGTTAATGCTGTAACATACTATATTAGCAGTGGAGAATACTGCTTGTTTTCCACTCAATAATGGTTTGTAGATCTTTTCCACAGCAGATGGGTGTGTTGTGGGCTGCTTTTATGGATATCATGCTTTCATGCATGTTCTACAGTTAAAAGTCTTGCCCATGTTCAGAAGAGGAATGGAGTACACTGGAGACACATTGTATCTGCTTATATATCAGATATATCGGTTGCCTAAACCTTACTATTACTTTTCTTAAAAAGTATTATGATTGACAGATCAAAATATTTTGTTGTCTTTTCACACAAAGATCTATTCCTCATCTGTGTAACATAAACTTACTTCAGTAAGATCTTCTCCAGAATGTCCATATTTTATATGTGTATTTTATCTTAAATGCACTTAAATCATTTACTCTATTTGACATGGCATTGTATTCTCCCGCAGACCAACCTGTCACCTCTTCATCCTTCAGCGCTGAAGATGGAAGAGGATCATGTTCACTGCATGTCCTGTTTTAACCAGAGGTGCATCATCCGACCTGAACCAGGGATTTCTTGTGATCTTATCCCATGTCCGTTGCTGTGTGGGGCTGTGTTTCACTCCTGCAAATTTGATGAACACCAACTTCTGTGCCCGCTGATGAGGGTTCAGTGCCTTAATAGCGGCTACGGCTGTCCGACCACTCTGGTCCGCAACCAGATGTGTGCACACCTGGAAGTGTGTCCAGCTGGAGTCGTCTGCTGCACGATGGAGTGGAACAGATGGCCCGTTAGCTGCTTTGACTATACCTCTTATGAGAGCCTGAGCCGTGGGGTTGAGGAGGCGGAGCAGCTGGACATGGCACTTGCCCTTCAGGACCAGCGTACACTCCTGGAGTCTCTGAAGGTGATCTCCATGGCGCCTTCTGCACAAAAAGAGACACTTGTCCATATTAGTAAGGACAGCAGGGCAGCACACTCAGCTTTACACTTGTCCATTCCTGAGGCCCACATCTTTACTGGGTCACCCTCGCAGTCGACCTCCTCAGATCAGTCCCAAGCGCCTCCACCAGGCTCAGCAAAAGAGAGAATAGTCAGTGGAATTAATGGTTTGAATGAGGAGCATCTCAGTAAACTCTATGAGGCCACAGTTGAGACAGCAAGAAGTTTAGCTGCTGCTTTAGACTTTGTAAGCAATGCCAGCTGTGGTCAAAGCAGCTCAGAGTATGTGAAAAATGGAGCCGCCCTGCTAAAGGGAAGCTTGAGCAGCAATGGAGACTCTCAGAACGGACCACAAGAGACGCCTAAAGTTACAGAAGATTTGCACAAAACGAATATGAAGGAGAAAACTGTTTGTTCCGGATGTTTGAGTGAAAATGGGGCTCTTAAAGGAACAATAGATACTGAAAACGCAGCCAATGGACCTTTGTCAGGAGTAGATGAAGCCAGTTTAGAAACTCCTTGTGTTGTTGAGTTGCAGGATAAAAGTGTTGATGTTTCTCAGGAGTTTGCAACCCCTCAAATGATACCTCCAGTTCCTGTCAGTCATAGTGTGGCACAGAGGGCTGGTCATATTGTCTTGGAAGACAGGAGGCTGCTTCTCTCAGAAAACCAAAAGTCTTTCAGAAGCCAAGGTTTTTATTCTTTATGTAACGGGAGGATAGGTGTCCCACCAGACGGTTCATTCTACAGATCACGAGTGAAAATGGAGGATAAGGCAGTAGATACTTCAGACCTGGAGCAGGATGATGACCCCATGGGTCTTGGAGAGATCGATCTGATCACTGCGGCCTTGTTCTTCTGCCTAGAGGAGTCTAGGGAGTGTAGAAGGATCTCTGACACGGTCTATGTCGATGGTTACCGTGTCGATTTCGGCACCCAGACCTTCACTTTTCCTGCTGCAATCTTGGTAACCAACACCAGAGTTGGGGAGATGGCCTCTGCATCTGCATGTGACCATGCTGCTCCACAGCTCACCTACCCAAGTCCTTTCCGCACTCTTCGCCTTGGTCTGGTCCTAGAAGCTCTGGAGGCGGAGGCAATCCCACATAACCGTTACCTCCCTCCTAACCCCCGCTACCAGCATACTTTCCCTTTCGTCTGCGGCCAGTCCTTCCGCCGGGACCAGTTTTCTTCCCATTTCAAAAACGTCCACGGCGACATTCACGCCGGCCTCAATGGTTGGATGGAGCACCGCTGCCCGCTTGCGTATTACGGTTGCACATTTTCCCAGCGGCGGTTTTACCCATCCATCCAGGGGGGCAAAGTGGTTCATGATAGGCACCTTAAGTCATTTGGGGTTCAGCCTTGTCCAAGAGGCAGCGTTTCAAGTGATTCCCAGTCTGACCAGATCAGTGGGTTGCCTATTGAGATTTTGTGGCATATAGCTGGATTCCTGGACAGTTTCAGCTTATGCCAGCTCTCACTGGTCTCGCGGACTATGAGAGAGGTGTGTGCCAGTCTACTTCAGACCAGGGGCATCGTGGAGCTGGAGTGGGAGCAAAGACAACGTCCTGAGAGTCATGGTACCGTATCATGGCAGATCAAAAATAAAGTGAGTCAATATCTAATAATCAGCATTTTTGGCTGCATATAGTTCACATGGAATCATGAAATACAATTAAAATGTTGATCTTGTAAATATAACAGTGCAAAAATCCTTCCCCATTTCTAATTCCCCATTGCAGGTGTGGCGATTCAGCACTGCCTTCAGCCCAGTGGCCTCCTGGGGTTTCACTGACATCCCCAGCATGTCCGTTCATCTTAGGAAGTGCCACTTCAACACAGTAGAGCAGAAGACAGAGCCCATACCCCTTCCTGCCATGTGCACTGCACGAGACGGACTCTCACTTCGTCGTGTCCTGCGCCACGTCAACACTTGACCAAACTGGGTTTTGCACTCTCAGTTGCATGGGAACAGAATAATCTTCAGCTGCGACTTCCACATTATATATATGTCAACTGCAACTAAAGATTTTCTGTTTTAAAGCAAATCAACACATCCTGTATTACTCTAGATTATGAAAAAGCCTTAATGAAATAACACTTTACTTGCCAGGGCTGTTGTTACGGGTAGTTCCTATGTGTGGAGGAAAAAAAAGCTTTCAGCTTTGCATGGATTTGTGCAAAAAATGCATCTGTATTCTGGTAAGATAAAATCTATTTTGTTGAACACAAATATGCTAACTAGATTTGTATTGTTCTCTATAATAAATTAAAATTTAATTTAATATTATCACTATTATGCCTTCCAGTCATATCCAAGGAAAACAGCAGATTTAATGCTTAAATCTCACTATTTCTATTATAATTATTTCAGCACTCAACAGCACTCTACAGTAAACCTACTCATTTCTTCCAAGCTGATTGGTGAACCTGACCTGAAGTGTTTTTGCGCCAGTAGAGGGTTAAACCTGGTGCATACTTTTTATAGGTTCATGCGATGTCAAGAAAAAACTTGTAACGGCTGGAAAGCTCTATGATGCATTTTACTTGCTACCATTTAATAAAGTCTTTTGTCTTTTATTGGTTTTGTCATTAGTTTTCTACACCATATCACCCCTGGATTGGTGTACCCATAAAATGTAAAACAGTATTTGCCCAAGAGAGAAACAATGAGGTTAAATTTTCTTCCAAGGACAACGGATAAGCGATCTGAGAAGTTCAGATTTATATGTTTACAATGCCAATTCACAGGAAAGTCATCTCCAGACTCTTTAAAAATGCATCCTAATTTAATCCAATTCATTGTATCCCCATTATAATTAAGTTAAATCCATTACAAGACCAACATTAGTCCAGATCAAAATAACTTTACATAAGCCAGTGGAGAGGAACCTTGGTCCTTGAGCGCCACAATTTTGATGTTTTCCTGCTCCTAAATGCCTGATTCAAATCAAATGGATCCAACTGTATATCAGGTTCTCCATGCTGACACGTTGATGTGATGTTGCTGTTTGATGTTTCTGTTATATCTCACCTTTTCGCTCCTCCCCCCGGTCTGCAGGTACTCGTCATTTCACTGTTCCCACTCTGCACAGCTGCATTCATTTAGCAGATTTTTTCAGTGGTAATTAAACCAACAGTTTTCTGCATTTCCTCACAGCTGCACATTTAGAGTCTGCAGCACATTTAGAGTCTGCAACTCATTCAGCATTAGTATGTTTTACTTTTGCAGTATCAAGATGTAAGTTTTGTTTGGGGGAGGGTGGAGTGCAGAAAGTTAAACTGATCTGTTTTCTTGATGGTAAAGAAAGTTAGATTTTCTATTTCTATACCATTTTGGACCATCTAAATTCAAGTTATGCATATATTGCAAACTGCTGTAAAGACAGATACAAGAAAAATGGTGTCATTTGTGATTTTTTTAGCTAAAGTTAAAACAGGATGAAAACCTAGAAGAGAATTCCAGAATGTTTTAGAATAAAAAAAATAAATTGATTGTTGTTATTTAAGGGTATCATCTGATTAAAATGTTTTATTCTGAATGGGAGAAATATTGGTGGATTTTAATCTGAGTTATAATTAATGTCTCATATATTTCCTTAATTTTAAAAAAATCCAAGGAAGGTGGCCTGTGAGCCTAAATAAACTTAAAATCTAACTAAACAAATCTATTTGTCTGGGAGAACACGCCTACTAAATCATTTACATAGTAACCCTTCACACCATCTGATTTCATGTCACAGAGGAGAGAGGCCAGTATAGCAGCTATCGGGGAGAGAGGTAGGTACAGCTCATTGTAAAGGTGTTGGTTATTTCCTCTTGGTGTAAAAGCAAGGCGAATATTTTACATAATTTCAAAAGTCAAGTAGTTTTTTAAGTGGTAGTTTTCCTTCTTTAAACATCATTCAGCAAGTTAGTCTTTAACATGCTTCATGTGTCTGCTTTTTGTTTTTATTGTCTCCCCACAAAGCGACCATGGCTGATTACAGGCTAAGGGTGACAACAGGTGACATGCGACATGCGGGGACAATGGACCGCATATACATCATCTTATTTGGAACAGAAGGGCAGAGTGAACGCACTGAGCTGGACAACACTGGTGTCGACTTTAAAACTGGGATGGCAAGTTTTGCACTTTTGTTTTTCACCGATAACATTTAAACAGGTCGGTCAGGTTTTTTTCCGATGAAGGATCACTGTTGTTACACTTGCACACATTTTTGTACACATTTGTCTTTTGTCACTTCCAGCGAGTGTTTGATTAAACTCAAACCTTGCCCCTAAGGCTTTGCAGCCAAATACACTTTCGGGATCCATTTATAGCCTGATTCAAATGAACTTATCAGCGTGTCAGTCAGCTCTAAAGAAGTCCGATGATAATCAGTCATTTTGTATCGACTATGCAGGAGAAAATGTCTAAATCCTGCAACGCAGTGGGTGTATTTCCTTCTTTTTGTTTTTTTTTTTGTTCTTTTTTTTTTTATTTCTCCTCCCTACTGGCTTGGTTCCAACATAAATAAATGAGACAGCTGCATTTGAGATATGTCACACTGAATCTGTATATGTATGCATTATATCTTAGACAAGGACCTACACCATAAAAAGCAGCTTGTCTTTGGGTAAACTTCTGCTGGTCAAGGTGGAAAAAGATCCATTTTTAGTTTTCCCAGAAGATGAGTGGTACTGCACCAAAATAGAGGTAACAACTCCAGAGGGAGACAACATCGTTTTCCCCTGTTACAGATGGATCTCCAGGGGAGAGATGGTGGAGCTCAGAGGAGGCAAAGGTCTGCATGAAACATGCCAAATAAAACATGACAGATGGTTTATAGTGTATTTTTGACGACAGGTTTGATTAAATCTCCTTGTGTGTGCTTTTTGTTTTCCCACATGTCAGCTATGAAGGTTTTTGAAGAGGAGCACGTCCTGACAATTGAACACCGTAAAAAAGAACTAAACCTCAGAAAGAGCGAGTACCAGTAAGTTTCCATTTTACTTTGCCACATCAGCTTGTCTCAGATGCTTGCCTGAACCTCTGTTTTCATTTTTAGATGGGCGATAACTGATGACAAGCTGCCACAAAGGAGTCACTTCCAAGATATATCTGAGCTCCCAGCTGAACTTCGCTTCTCTGCTTCCAAATCAGATGAAATACTTTATACTAAAAGAATGATGTGAGTCAGTTATGCAGACATTATCTTTGCATTACACACTTTTTTTAAATTGGTGCATATATATATACTCTGCATTTTTATTCCAGCGGTGCTGAACTGATGTTCAAAGGTCTGGCAGGATCTGATAAAGAGTGGAAAGGGATTGAGGACATGAAAAAAATCTTTTGGTCCAAAAAGACGGCAATGTCAGGTAGAAATACTGCGACACTGAAATCTTTGTTGTTCCTGCTGATTTCATTAAGGCAGGCGCTCATAACTTTACCAGAACAGCTATCCTTAAGACTTAAATAATGGACAGTCGATTATTTTTGATAGATAAATAAAAACAATCCACTGTTCTTCCAGAATATGTTTCAGAGCATTGGCAGGACGATGATTTTTTCGGGTTCCAGTTTCTGAATGCAACAAACCCCAATGTGATCAAGCGCTGTTCGGAACTTCCCCCGAATTTCCCGGTCACAGAGGAGATGATTAAGCCTTTCTTAAAAAAAGGAAGCTCTCTGAAGCTGGAAATGGAGGTTGGGATGAACAGTGATTTATAAAAGTCATTTCAGTTCAATTTCTTCACTTACAGGATTCAAGTATTTCCATTGCACTGATGTATTATTGTTATAGTTTGTACGTTAAACATTTTTTTACTTTTATCAATAATGTTCTTTACTGTTTCTGTCCCATATAGAAAGGCAATATATTCATATGTGACCAGAAGATAATGGATGGAATACCAACAAGGGTTGAAGATGGAGAACCTTTACATATGACTGCCGGTTTATGCTTGTTCTACGTTAACCCTGACAGGAAACTGATTCCCCTAGCAATACAGGTATTAATTAGTAAAATGTAGCATTGCATCCACCTGCAAACTCGTATTATCTGTGCATTCTTACCTTAACAATTTGAGCATGGTCAGTATTATGGTGATTCCCCATGTGGCCCAGGCTCTGGGAGATATATCTTGTTCAACGGTTGGTCTCTTCTTTAAAGTTTCAGAAATGGTCTTAACATAAGGGTGGCTGTGAAGATGCCATTTTGGAGATGGAAAGGAAAGGCCGAGATATGCCAAATGATGCAAGAGCTGGGCTGAAAAGGGATAAATCCCTCCCATGAGCCCAAACCTCAACATTATTGCACCATTATGGGATCATCTGGACAAGAGGCTTGCAGACGTCTTCAAGGATTCTTTGAAACATTTGTCTGAGAGGGTTCAGGCTGTGTGGAGGGAGAGAAAGTGGTCAAAAGCTACCAAAAACTGACCTTTAAGCTTGTTAGAATTGTAAAAACTGTTTTTATCAAACATATTGGATTTTCATTTAGGTTTAGATTTTTTATTTTTGTTACATTGTTTTTGCTTTTTTCCCCCCTCCAGTTGTATCAGAAGCCATCAGAGCAGAACCCCATCTTTCTGCCCAGTGACACAGAGACAGACTGGCTGTTGGCCAAGCTGTTTTTTAAAAGTGCATATCTGATGGAATACCAGGTGATCCATCACCTCATGAACACTCACCATCTGGCTGAGATCTTTGCAGTTTCTGCTCTCCGGTGCTTTCCTGCGATTCATCCCCTCTACAAGGTATCTACAGCCATAATGGAGTTGGTGAACTTATAGCCCACTTTTTGGCGCCTTAACCATCCCTGTTTTTTGTGTCCAGTTACTGATACCACACTTTCGTTATACACTGCACGTGAACACAGTGGCCCGCAAAAATCTTCTTGGAAAGGATGGGACTCTGCGTTTGGTATAGTACTTTTAACATTTACTAGTTCTAACTTTTCATGACACGATTGAAACATTTTGATTATTTAAAACTGAAGAAACATATCCAAGTATGACTATGCTGGGATTATTGATCTCCAGGGTTCATTGGAGATGGAGGGGCTGACAGAGCTCATGAGAAGGGGTCTGTCTGAGCTGACCTACAGCTCCCTCTGTCTGCCAGAAAATATCACTGCAAGAGGACTGGAGTCAATACCAAACTTCTACTATAGAGATGATGGACTGAAGCTGTGGAACTCCATCTACAGGTCCAATTTAATAATCTGTTTAAAAACGTTTACTTGGTTGACACTGGCTTAATTTTAAAGTAATACACAAAAAGTCTGCAAGTGGATCAAACACTTGAACTCTGTATATTTCAATGCACTAAATATGAATTGATAAAAAATCTAATGTCTACTCTTGATTGAGGATATTTTAAGTAACACCATGATTTTAAAATACTTGTTTTAAACCTTATTGTTTTTGTTTCCATCAGCTTTGTGAGGGCTATAGTTGATCACTACTATGCCTCAGACAGCGATGTGCAAAAAGACACCGAGCTACAGGAATGGATCAATGAGATATTCACATGTGGCTTCTTGGGGAACAAACTTTCCAGTAAAAAAAATAAAAGAAATACTATATTCGACTATCCACCAATAATGCTACACATTAACTGACATGCTATTACTACAGGGTTTCCAGCACGTTTCAATACTGTGCACGAAGTTGTCAAATTCGTCACCATGG
This sequence comes from Craterocephalus amniculus, assembly GCA_036024015.1. Lineage (NCBI taxonomy): Eukaryota > Metazoa > Chordata > Actinopteri > Atheriniformes > Atherinidae > Craterocephalus > Craterocephalus amniculus. The sequence goes on from JAVQJG010263992.1 coordinate 10,615, forward strand.
TGATCTTCACCGTGTCTGTACAACATGCTGCTGTCAATAATGGACAGGTGAGGGCAATGGTTATTTTCTGGATAACAAGTACTAAGATTGGAAATCTGTCCAAATATTAAAGTATAAAAAGATAATGAAAACAGACAGAGTTTAGAAATCTCAACAAGTTGACACCGTTGTACCAACTTTTTCCTCAAACTGTTAAATCTGTCTGCAAGCAGTAAAAAACAAGCATTACTACTTCATCTGTATATTACTTTTTTGTTGAGACCCCAGCTGAGCATGAAACTAAATGAATCCTGTGGTTTTTATACAGTTAGACGCAATGTCTTGGCATGGTCTTCAAACTATACTTTTTCATGAATACTTACTGCATCTTTTGTTATATTCTAGTTTGACTACCACGCTTGGATGCCTAATGGCTCTCTCCTGATGCGCAAGCCTCCTCCAACCACTAAGGGACAGTCAAGCATGAAGACAATGCTGGAGGCCCTCCCAAATGTTGGGGACACAGTGAAGTTTGCAGCGATGGCGTGGGTGCTGTCATCCAAGTACACTGATGTGGTACATGTAGTGTTCATGAACACAAGCAGTGATTGGTTACTGTTCACTCCAATGTTACATAAAGTAACTCAAATAAAATACTAACTTAATGTTTTTGTCATAATGGCAGGTTCCCCTGGGGACATACCCTGAAGAACTATTTGATGAGCCTTTCCACAAGCAGATGATTATGGAATTTAAAGCAGAGTTGTCCTACTTGAGTGAAGAAATTGCTGCTAGAAACTCTCGGCTTGAAGTACCCTACACATATCTGGACCCTGCTCACATAGAAAACAGTGTGACTATTTAGGAAAGACCACGGACATTTGTATGCTGTGACAAGACTGTATTATGGATGTCATGATGAGGGTAACCTGTGGTACAGTAACACTTTTGGATCTTCTGTATCTTCTTATATGGATTTTGTATTTGAATGGAAAATTGCTGTCCAAGTGAAAACAAAGTCAGAGTCATTACTGACTCACTCTTAAATATTAGCCAATACTTTTTTCCTTCATTGTGGTGTCACTTCTTGCCATCAGTGTGCTGATGGGTCCTCCTACAAAGAACTCACTGAATAAGAACTGAACATCAGTTTTCCTTCTCCATTTCCCCAAAATGTTTAGTCTATTCATTATCACAATTCAATAAAATAAATGGTGCAATCTGGTAAGTGCTCTGTATTACCTGATTTTTTCATTCACATGAACGATTTCAGTTGGTACAATTTGAAACCACAATATAACTTCACCATCACCCCTGCAATTGAAATTGAAATCATGCACTCAGTCCCTTGATCATTGCGTTAACTGCACAGTCACTTTAATTTGCAAAAAGAAACATTTAAGGGAAAAATAAATCCAGGACTCCTGTTTCATCACTTTCCGCTGACTTTGCAGCCTCACTATATCTCTATTTGAAGGATTTATTTGATTTTTTAACTTTTTCCATTTCCTTCACTGTGTTTGACAGCTTTGATGCATGTAAATGCTGTACAAACTTAACATTTCCAATTTGTGCTTAAAGATGATCCTGACCACCAGAAAACATCACACTTCATTTTTGGTCCATGCTTTTGTTCTGCTACTTGACCATGAAACACATTTGAACAACACCTCCTAAGTGGCTTTTATGTCTGCAAAGATTTGGTGTTGAGTGCTACTTGGTCTGATATTTTTTCTTTCTTCTCTTTCCTTTTCTGTTGACAAGAACAACTGCCTACTATACAAGTTGTGGAGTCTGCAGAGATTGCATTCAAAGAGCCTTGATTTTCCAGTTTGAGTAATCTTTCAACTATGGCTGATTCTGCAGACATGTTGGCTTGAACAACAGTTCTTTCTTTATTCCTTACTGAACCAAAATTGGGTCTTCATGTTTTACAGCTTTCTTTCTGGAAATTAAACCTGTTCTTGGCAACCAAATATATTTAAAATTCCTACATAGAAAGTGAGAAATTGAAATAGAAAACTGCAGAACAGGGATCCTCAATACTGGTTCCCAGAGCTGGTTTCAGAAGTTTCCCTGCAGCAACACACCTGACTCAAATCAGTGGCTCACTTGGGCAGAGCTTGATCTGACATTGAATCAGGCGTGTTGCCACAGGAAAACCCCTCTTTGGGGAGTAAATTAATATATAGAGGTCACTTTAAGTTAAGGTATATAACTGGGTATATAAGGTATATAAGTGGAGCAATGCATACATACATATATAACGTCCCCTTTCAGTATTAATTGTTTTCTTTCTGTCTTACAGGTCAGACGCTATGTGTGAAAATATGTTCTTAATTTAATTGTGCTGTAATAAACTGCAGTGTCCAGCATTCAATACCAGAATTACAGATATTACAGCATCCCAACTCATGTTTCTGGGGGTTTTGACAGAGTGGGACCTCTTTATCGGTAACACGTCCTTGCTGACATTTACACTGTCCAAACCAAGGCCCGAGGTATATTTAAACCGCAACATACAGTCTTCGGTGCAGAATAAGAATTTAAAACAATTTGCAATAACCCCAGTTCACCGCAGAGGACATGTAAATGCTGCAACTATGCTGTTCAGGTTCGGCGTCATCCTCACTCCGGTTTGTTCGGACGTAGAGGTTTTAGTTTCGGGTTCCCGTGAGGAAATGGGCCACTGGGATCCAAACAGAGCGCTGCAGATGATAGCCTCGCGCACACTCCCGTCACCAGACGAACCGTGTCTGTGGGTCGGCGACGTGGAGCTCTCGGAACCGTTCAGAGATAAACTGTGGTTCAAGTTCATTCAGAGAGTCAGACGAACGTATGTGTGGGAAGGTAAGCAGTTTAATGCATAACACCACTCGCACAGGATTTCTCAAAGATTTGGACAAATGTTTAAAAAAGATTGTGAGTACAGAAAAACTCACAGTCAGTCCGCCATGTTTGATGTAATACACCTATACTGCCACATGGTGGGGGCAAAGCAACGTTCTAAATGCTTCAGGCATTATAGCTTAAAAATTAAAATAAAATTACGTCAAATGCCTCAATAAAGATAAGCCTTACACAAGGAGTATTAACTGTTGTATTATAAGTTGTAATTATGTCTTAAATATCATGGTGATGTCCACAGATTGTTACGTTTGTTTATTAAAACATCTTTTTCGTTTGTATAATATAGAATGAACATGCACTGTATGTTATGTTATACACAGAGATCCAGGCTTTTGACTGTACTGCAATTTTTTTTTTAAAAGAAATTTACACAATTACCTGCTGAAACAGTTTCTTCTTTGTCACCAGGCAGCAGTCCAAGCCATGACAGGTGTTGTTCATATGATGAAAGGAATGTGGTGGATGGAGTGTACTGCCACCCCATTGGTCACTGGATAGAGGAAACGGGTCACACGGACGAGATGAAACGCACCACCAACTTTTATTTTGGGGTGGCGGGTCAGAAGGCCATACATTGCTCCAGGTAACAGTATGATGAAAGCAGCGCCTGTGAAATGGTCTGTTGTGTGTCTAGTAGGTAAAATAGTTATGAAATACTGTATTTCAGATCTTGTAAAACAGTAATTTAGCAACAGTATAATATCTTACTTCATTATGTGTTTATTTTAAAGCTTTTTAGCATTTTCAATTTGCTTTACCACCTTCATGCCAAACAGAAATCAGTGGTGACTGAACGTAGCTTCAGCTTAGCGACAGACACAATGGTGGTATTGATCCTTTCAGAGAATTCATTGCAATTTAGTGAATAAAACATGCTCTCTAAAATATTGACCTGTTACTTGCTGTAAAAGGAGGGTTTCTTAGTGATCTTCAGTCATTAGGACGTTATATTCTTTATTCAGTTTTTATGTTGCCAGAGTACTCAGGCTGTAGCCTTTCTACCTAATGATACACAAAATTGAATGAGGTCCTGTGGGACCAATTAATTTGCATGCCCAAGTGTGATAATTTATTTAGTCAGAGCATTTCTTTCTGGCATGTTGTGCTAATTATAGGTTATGGCGTTAATAAAAGGCAGGACATATGGACAAAAGTCAACCCACAACTACAAACTGGGGTGTACTAAGTTTTTGGGGGTTTTAAATTTGATGGGACTATTTCAGCAGCTTTTATTATTTTTAGTCGACATAAGCAGTCTTCTTTGATAAGGCCTATGAATAAATCTGCTATATAAGTTGGTTTTCTACTTTGTTCTCATACAAACTGTCAGAACATTTTCTTCCTTATTACTTTGTGATGCTGTAGCACATCTGTCTTGATTGAAGCTATTGAATTTACATCTCCAACTTCTTTTTTTTTTAACCTTGCTGTCCAACCTTTAAATTAATAAAAGTGTCTCATATATGGCATCCTGAACATTGCTGAGTGAAAATAAAAAAAATCACCTGGAGTAACATCTAAAATTAAACTTAAAGAAAAAAAAAAGCCCCCTGGAGAATCTGAAATTTTCTGAAGTAATAAGTCCACTACTGGGAAGGGCAATCTGGACAAACTCTTTAATAATTTAACATGAACATTTCTGAAGGAGAAGTTGCAAAGAATTTGAAGATATCATCCTGAGCTCTGGTACATATTGGTTTTCAGCATTCCCCCTGGAGCAGTTTCTGAATATTTTCTTAATATTAACTGGCTGTGATCTTTGTTTCTTCAGGCAGTATTGTGTAATTTATTTAGACCTGAGGCTTTTTGTCTAAGAACAGAGTAGAAGCATTTAAAAACCAAAGCAGTATTTGGAAACATCTCTGTTTCCTGGATTTTATTGTAATTTATTGACTTTCCTCCTATGTGTAACAATAATTAGAGGAAAAGAGTCACAGTGTCTAGAAAATGATCCTGTGACATCCCCTTTGCTTCAGTTTTGAAAGCAAATGTTTAAGTCTCCTCTTTATTAAAAAAAGGAAAAGAAGTGATGCTACATTGAGCCTAAAATGTACTTGTTTCATCTCTTTTTGTTACTGCCATTCAAAATGAGCATGTATTGATACATACAGCAACAAATACTAAAACATGACAGTTATTGAATATCCCATCTCCATAGTGTGACGCTGAAGCATCCTGAAAAGTAACAGGAATCTCTGGAGGACAACAGGGCACATGATAATTAAAGCCAACTTCCAATACATTTTAAAGAGATATTTTGGAAGATGTGTGTTCTCACAGTGTTTGAGTAAAATGTACATGTTGGGCACTGAATCACCCCATGCATGCTTTTTGTAGGACACAAGCGCGGTGCCATGGTATATCAAGCACAGCAGAAATGAGCTCTTGATCCCTGAGGCAGAGAGCACATAACTTGCATAAGAATGGGCGGGCCGGCCTGGTACAAACGGCTTTTAATTTGTGTCCAAAGGACCTTACAAGGCTTGTGTCAAGGACCTTTGTTCAGCAGGAAGCACAGTGCCTGTGTAACTAGGGACAGGAGGCTCAGGTGGTAGGGCATGTCGGTCAGTGATGTGAATGGTGATTCGAAGGGAGGTTCAAATCCTGGCACTCCCACCTCAGTCTCCTGTCGTGTCCTTGGGCAAGACACCTTACCCTCATTGCCTCCAGTAATAGCACCGCTGGTAAAAACTCAATTGTAATTCGC
>JAVQJG010264034.1:0-19041 GCA_036024015.1 Craterocephalus amniculus
GGGCCAACAACCCGGAAGCCAGAGAACTTTTTCGGCGTATGCGCTGGGTGAGCAACTTCCATAGAGATGAATGGGCCGCCATTTTCAGTCCGTTATCCAGATCTATTATACATCCATGGCCTTAACACACAACCAGCTGCACTGGTGATTTGCACCTTTGGTGCTGAGAATCCACATTTTGCTCCACTACTCTGTTGTCAAACACAGTAAATGATAATTATTGATATTTATTGGCTGATATAACTTTTAATTCTGGACAAAATAAATACTTTAAAGGTGATAGAGAATCAAAATGATCATTTTCATTTTTTTGATGGCGTTTCAGAGTCTCCCTGCTGTTGAGAATACACACGTGCCAGGCAATGTTATCGTCTCTGTTTCCAGTATTTCCCCTTTTTTTAATTGCCGCAAGAAAACAGACCAATGTGTGTTTGACTGTTATGTGACGTCATATTATAATGAGCAGCCCCCCACCCTCCACCCCTGTACAGACTCATATGACTCACCCCGAAATGTCTTCGCTCCGTTCGCACCTCTTCTCTGCTATCACGTGAAGGCGGAGAAAATGGCGAACCCCCGTTGTGTTTTTTCCCTGGCAGCGCCAGCGGTGTGGAAACTTCTTCCGCCGCCTCCTCCGATTCTGGTTCAGACATGTAAGGCTGGATCTCCGAAAACGCCATGGCTAGAGATATTAGCAGTGAAAGCAGTGAAGGCAATGGCCGCCAGCCAATCCCAGAGTGTAGTTCACAGCGACGACGGATGACGTCGGCGTTTTGCGTGCATTTCTAAATGAGGTTGCCAGAAGCTGAGAAACAACACCAGAAAGGCCAAATGATGTGTTATTCACCAAACACACATACAGAGCACTTTGGACAGCCTTATAAAAAGGTTCTGATCCATTACAGACCCAACCATTTTTTGGGGGGCTACATATGACAGAACAAGGATTAATACCCCACTCAACCATTCTCTATCACCTTTAAGACCCTTAACCTACAAGTTACTTTATTGTAATTACTGGCAAGTTGACTCCATCCTTTTTACAAGAACAGCTGGTTATTGGTGTTCTCCTTTTACAAGCTAGTGTCTTTAATTGTTTAATGCAGTTAATGAACATTAGTGTCATACTGTTTTGAATCATGTTTCCAGATCATATTAGCATGTTTTTCTCAGTATGACAACACACTTGTTTTCCTTACACCGTATTTTCAGAGCTGTGCTGATATTCAATAAAGTCCTGCCTGAATGTAATTTCCATTGCATTTGCAGAGAAATTAGAATACCAGCAGGTCTATGTCCCTGCTCTGCTGTGAGTGTGTGTGTGATTATATTACTGTATGTGATATAGCACTAGATTGGATTAGATTAGATTAGATAAAATTAGATAAAACCTTCATTATCTTCATGACCTTAACTAGGACATCATATCATGCCAGAAAAAAATAAGATACTGCTTTTGATGGTATTTATGGTATGAGAGTAAGGTGTGTGTTTTTTACAGTAAGATTCAAGCTGAGCACATACTGCTTGACATTCATGTCAGGTTGATTTATATCTGATTCATAGTAAATGGTTGACCAAATGTTTTAAAAGCAAGAGGGGTAATATATTAACAAAGAAAACGTTATCGGCTACCGGCAATTGAATTAGAAGACAAACAGATGGGTTACAAGAGGGAGAGGTATCATCAAAGGCATAAAAAGATGCACACGCACTTACGCACACACACACACACTTTATCCTGGTGAAAAGGCCGAGGTGAATCTTTCAATTGAGTGTTTTCAAGGGTATTAGCATGGACTGCTCATTATAATACTTTCTGTGTGCAGGATTCAAATTTGACTTGAAGATAAAAAAAGCTAAATATAAAAATAAAAAAAAATCAAGTTTTAAATTCCACAAAAGTGCAGTGCAGATGGTGCCTTTTTAAAAGAATCTACTGGCCTTTAATCAACAGTTGAGGGACTGAAAAGTGCAAATAAATAGGGATGATATGCAGCAGACAGATTTAGAGTCAAACCCAGGCTATCTGCAGCAGACCCCTTAGCATCAACCACCTGAGTGGGCATAGTCACCTCTTAGGTACAAATTATTAAAAGGGTCAAGAACAGTCTGAAAAGAAATCAAACATTTACAGAAAACAAACTGGAAATTTGTTCCAATCTACACAGGGATGTTATATTTTATCCACTTCATGGCATTTACCTGCTCTACTGATTTGTTAGTTCCTGTTAAGTGTCGCTAGGTCTTTCTGAAGAAATGTTTGAGATAGGGCTCTCACACTTATCCGACCTCAAAATTGTTAATAGTTATTAATCAGCCTTCTTAAAGGTAAGCAGGAAAGATCAAGAGAAGAGGCACAGCTTTCTTTTAAACGGCAGGGCATTCTGTTGTGAACATAACAAGTGTCATAAATAGTTTGAGAGCTTTCCAAATGATATAAGAAATAAAGCCCATCTTACAAAGATATATGATAACAAAGACTATTAAATAACTTGGAAGTTGTGCAACCATCTGAAAAACACTGTAGACCTCAACACTCTGTTGATGGTATTGCTTCAAAATTACAAACCTGTATGTATATAACATTTGGACAGCCCAGTCTCAGGCTTTATTGCACACCTTTTTTGCTGTATCATTTGGTGTGTTGCTATGCAGCTGTTAGGTATAAATACTTCTTTTCTAATAACAACACAAACAGCGGTGCCATATGGGGGGGGATTCTAGAGCCCCATGACTGACAGGAGCCCAGAGGTTCCCTATATATACTTGCAATTCTGAAAAACTAATTGGACACTCAATCATAAACTTAGAATCAATGCAGTGGTATCCCAAGGTGTGTTTGATTAGGAAATATTTACATAAACGAAGCCCCCCCCCCTCTAGGCTTCACTCAAATGGTTCAGTCCGCCTGCTCGTAGCTTACAGAGAAAGCGCTATTGGAGGCAGACAACAGGATGGCTCCATACAGGGAAGTTTAAAAAGAAAAAAGAGGTTGGAGAGAGAACAGACAGTATGTTCCCCAGTTCTTTTACAGCAAGGGGGGTCAGTTAGTGGTTGGTCTGGTGGGAAGTTGTGGAACATTAGCCTGTTGACTCTTCTAAACGTTGTTCATACAAGCTAGCTCCCTTTCCCCCCACATTAACTCATACAGTATTTAGCCCCATCAATCTGATGCCATCACTTGTGATTCTCTAGATTTGGATAAATGAAACTTGCATTTGTTTCTACATGATGCAGACAGTGATGTGGAGAATTGGTAAAATTAATTTCCCTTCACATTTTTGACAAAATCCCTGAAAGAATCTTAAGTAAAACAAATTAGTGAGAAACCACCTGAAATAGTGATTGTGAAGCTACAAATTACATTAATCAAATCAAATTTTATTTGTAAAGCACCTTGAAGGGCTGGGCAACTTAAAGTGCTTTACTTATTAAAAACAATGAATGCATAAAAGAGAAATTCATGATTAAGGCTGCTGTATAATTCTGATTGCCATGTAGAACAATGCAGGTTCACATCATGTTCACGTCTGTGAAAGGAAGGGACATGGAGGAAGAGATGGAAGAGGGTCCAGATGCAGACGATCCACCGAAAGTGTTGGAAGACAGAGCAACAGCAGTACAGTAAGTGAGGACAAGGAAAATATTTTAAAATTGATTCAGATGAGGGAGATAGGTTTGGAACAAAGAGAATCAGTCTTAGCAACTAAATGAATATGAATTAACTTCATTACATTTTTAGTGCTTACCTACCAAAGTACTATAATTCTTTTTTCTTTTTAAATTTGTGAATAACACTAAAAAGTATAACTGATGTGACTAATTATATATATACCGGTATTGAAAATTTCACCTAGCCTTGCGGCCGGCAAAGAAGGGCGCACTAAGTTTCTTTCATGGGGCCCAAACTCCCTGGCAGCACCTCATTCAGCAGTATATTTTTAAAAAAAGGATAACCCAGGAACATGTGCTTTGACTCACTGATTTCATGCAGTTTATGACTCCTACAAGTCCAACCTAATGAATATGAATGAATGAAAACTTTTGAAACAGAGTGATATTCAATTTTATCTGCTCTTAATGTATTCATATAATCCTGCATCAGATAGAACCAAAACTCTCAGTTTGTGGCAAACATTACTTCCCACATATGAGTAAACAATCAGTCAGTAGGATTTAGTGATATCTGATTGCAGAATGCCACCAGATTAATGTTCTTGTCTCTCCCTCCTTTAGTGGAGACTACAATGACCTTTAAAAATCTGAAAGGTTTTTAATAGTGACTATTGTGGATATAAATGGCTTGTTTTTATGTTCATAAAAATATAATGTTTCTTCTTCAAGAAGTTCTGCAATGATAAAAATGTACTTATGAATAAAAAAGTTTTATTTGAGCAAAAATATCCCTTTCATACTTTTACCTCAAAGCTCTTCTCATGCAAGCAAGATGTTTGCTGCTCATTTAAAGAAGGATCTATCCACTACAGTGTTCATCTTGATCATTACAAAATGTACATTTTGAAAAGTAGGTTTTAAGAGACGTGGTGACAAAAATTAACATTATTGTTATTCTGGTCTGGTATTCGTGGCACAGCAAATAGGTTTGAAGCAAGCTTGAATATGTCATTTAACTTGTTTTGAAAAGTACTTGATAGAAAACAGTTGACTCTAACACAAAGCAGCATTATCATTAAATATTTATTCTCTTTTTATTGCAGTATTCAGTCAGCACAAACTGATAAGAACCACATTTCAATTATTTTAGGCAGAGACCTTATCATAAGTTTGTTCAAACTAGGCCCCAAAAAAGGCTCACAATGTCCAAAAAACATAACATCTGCATTTGGTAAACTCATTGTTGCTGCCATGATTTAACTTGTGTTGTCCTGCATTCAATGCCTCTGCTTAGGCTTGTTCACACTTTGCAAACTTTGAGAAGGACTTTTATTTATACATATTCTAAATGATTACAAATGATTAAATGACAAAATGATCTACACTTTGTGTATAGATCTAATGTATTGTTTTAAAAATTATGTTCCAGATGCACCAACCTTGGAGACAGGCAACCAGGCAAGCTCTCACACAAACCTACAGGCATTTCAAATTCCTCATTTAACCTTACCTAATTGTTGAAGAGGGGAGAGAATATCCAATCAAAGAGAGGCCCCAGCTGAAATTTGAACCAGGAGCCCCCTTGCCTTTAGGTAGCAGTACCAGTAACTGAATCATCGTACCAACCACTGAGTAATTCAAAACTGGAAATTAGCCAGACTGGAAAAGCAAAGACTCATTCAGAGTCAGAGGAATATTTCTCAGAGAGCTCATATGTATTTCTCTTTTCTCCAGTAGAATGAAGACTTGTAAGAAAAGGATTAACTCTTAAACTGAGAAAATGTTATTTCAAGTTGGCACTATACTACCAGTGCTGTTGTTAATAAAATATCATCTATGCAGCCAGGAGCAGGACAAGTACTTACTGTATTGAAACAGTTAGTATGTACCTTGGATATGAAGGGGAGTGTCTTTAGAAAGCCCTTACTGTAGAGTGTCCTATATTCTTTATGAACTTCATCGCAATATCAGCTTTGTTTGGGCTCTTCATAATTTAATTATTTCTTTTCCCTTTTTTTCCTGTAGCGCAGTGAAGCTTTCATGCATATTTTGTTTGTTTTTTTTAATTGTAAATAGCCAATGGTTATTTAACTTCTCATAACCTTTCCGCTCCAAAGCCTGCAAAACATTTTAGAGTGTTGTAAACATGTGTAAGTTTAATTTCTGCAATAGTGAAAATTGCTCAAATTGATTGATTAAATAATTAAAAAGTAAATGTAATTAGGTTGATGGCAGTCTCACAATGGGATTAATTTGGATCTTAAGCCTCTTTTCCAGTTGAACATACATCGGTCTGGCTCTACCTGTTTTCTGATGATTAATAAACAACTGTGTAACTATAACGCCATTTATTCATTTTTATTTTTCAGTGGTAAAGTCAGCAAACAGTGGTCACACAGCCACATTTACCAGTGGTCTTTAAAAACAGCGCTGAGTTTCGCTAACTAGTGACTTTATGCTATCAGGCTAATTACTGGTCTCACTCTCCCCACTGGGAACCTCAATGTTTTGCCTCTATTGTCCTGTTTCTGTTGCTCAGTGAGAGGGATTCAGGCTTGAATCCTCAGGGTGTGCATGTGGATTAATGCACTGCGCATACTCATTAACTTGGCCACTGCCAGTATTGTATTGTTTACTCTGCTGCCATTAGAGCATCATCGAGACAACACTGACGACTGTAAATGGAAAACAAGAGACCGGTGGTCTCAAGTGCCTCTTAAACACCAACACATACGGCCACAAGAAAAGAAAATAAGCATTTTTGTCTTGTGTTACGAAAAAAGCCAAACTGGAGTCTGACCACCGCAGGAGTAAAACAAGAGTCAACATCGTAGCAGCTTTGGATAAATGGAGGGAGCTCTGATCTGCTCTGGGAATAATACAGAAGCCTCAGATGGCTTTCTGCTTTTTAAAAAGGTAAATGTGACATGTATGTAGGAAATCAGGATACTTAATATTCCAATGCTAACTTTTATCATGCAACACTAACCCTACCATTAGCGTACAAGACTATATAAATGAAATGATAGTTACAGTTAATTGGATACCAACCAAGATTTCTGCAAATAATCTGAGATGGCATGTTTTATATTTCTAAGTAAACTTTATATTTATATCAGTGTAGTTATCTTGCGAAATATTCACATCATTGACTGACAAATAAGGTAGATAGTTTCCCCGGAAAAAGAAAATAGTCAATTTACTGAAATATCAAACCATAATGTCCTAAACAACTTACCTCTGTTGACGTAGTGCATCTAACTCCGGGTTCGGACTGAGTGCAATGCTGTTAAACAAAGATCAACGCAGCTGATGTGGCATGTCCACAACACTGGCATCACTTCTACTTGTTGTCAGACTTGCCGTCTTGTCGTTGCTCATTTAAAGAAAAAAACTGCAACATGAAAAAAACATTAGCTTTTTACGATGGTCTAAAGGCTTGACCTCAGCAATACTTTGCTGTTACAGCTTAGATTTGTATCTGGACACCAACAGTTCTCTCAAAAGAAGGTTTTTATCAAACCAGACCTGTACCAGATTTTGAATAGTGACTGCAGGTGTTGTATCTCTTCACATTTGAAGACCTAAGTGCAGAACAAGCAGGCAGTTTGCAGTACTGAATTCCTACATACAGAGGAAGCAGAAAACAAATCCAGCTGTGTTTTAACCGTCTAGTCTAGTTATTTCAGAGACGGAGCACAATTAAATTATTCATAAACTTGTAATGAAATACTCCTGACATTTAAAAAAGATATTAAATATATTTTTGCTTGCACTGAGAAATTAAAAGCCAATACAGTTAATCTACATTGTAACAATATATTTACCAAGTGGTTTGTAAAACTTTTGTCAGAATAAATCTTGAGTATTCAGTTAGTATTTTAAATCACCTCGCGTCATGGCTGTCAAAAACCAACTTCAGCAAAGATTTTTCAGTTTGGAAACTATCAATGCAAAATGCAGGAATAAAAGGAACGAAAACCAGATTTAGCAGTCACAGACCCAAGAATCAAAGATAGGAGATGGAGACAGGGCCACTCCACCACACATTTAATGCTGCAAGCTGATGAAGGCAGAGAGTAGTTGAAGACAACTGAGATGGTTGAAGAACTCAGGTGAGGAGGAAATGGGGAGGGAGATTGCATCCAGGACAGAGTGAGATGCAGAATGGCAGAATTTTCATGATATTTACAGAAAAGACAGAACAGGTGATATTGGGGGAACAAATTATCCTGATTGAACTTGCATTTAAACTTACTCTATAAATGTAACTCTTTAGCCTAATTACTGGGAACAATTTGCAACTTATTATTACATTTTGTCCATGTCAAGAACATGTGTTGCACACATGACCTAGCATAAACATAAAAAACTTATGCTAAACAATGCCAAAGCTACTGTTGTAATAAACAGTTGATGGCATTCAAATTTCCCTTTGATCCGGTTGAAAGACAGCAGAGACTATGAAATACTGATAAACAGCCTGAGCTTCATATTGTAGGCTGATTACCTTGGCCTGACCACCATGCAGACAGAACAATGGTGCCACCTGCTGGAAGGAAGGAAATGTGCTTCTGTTTTGTATTTCAAAACACTGAACCCCTTCTTAATCTTGAAAAATATCTTGCACTGTTTTCTTGCCCTCAGATGCTGACATTTTATGACAATCCTTTGACTGAAAAGCTCCCACAGGCTTGAATTTTCGAGAAGCTTGTAATACACAACCAGATAAAAACAATTTGGTCCTATATGCAGTACCTCATTTTTTTTCCTGTGAAAAATATAAATGGGTCTTCTACAGTTCAAGCATGAACTGGGGTGCAAGACACATTTTTTTAAAGCTCAGAATATTTTCCCCTGAGTTAAACTACGATCTAAATTCAGGTGTCTAAGTTATGTATGGAGTAAACTTGTCCATACATAACATGAGATATTTTTTACTTTATCATTAGACAAAAATATTTTTGGCCCCTGTAGTTTCAACTCCACTGATAGAACTGATTCGATGCAGCTTTTTCCTCATCTATATGTATCGTTTTGGTTGTTCAACAGAAAATTATTAATTGAAAAGGATGATTATCAATTTATTGATTTTTTACATGCAACATAGAGTCACACTGCGTTAGGTCATACTGTATTACTTGCCCATTAGATCAAAGGATTAAAACTTAACCCTGCTCTTGAATCCCCTTGGTAAGAAGTGCATCATGGCATCACATCAGTAAAACATTATATTTCTTTATGAAATAAGGAGGCACATGGAAGTTACAATTAATCTGACTGATGCTTTAAAGACACACATATTTTGCTATAAGTGTGTATATCTCTAAACTCATTTTACCCCAATATTAAACCTCTGCACAATGCTTATCATGATTCTCATTGTCAGCCTTAGGTGGCACTAATATTCTGCTTCTGGTTTATCTATCATGTATTAACCCACTGGATTTGGGTTCCCATCCCTCAGCTCTACCTCTCCACTTTGCAAGGAGCTGTTAGAGCTAGTTGGATGAACAATTACCTGCACTTGATCCCCAAGACCACATCCACTTTCTGACAAAATGAAAAACAAGGAAAAAGCCAAGCAGTAGGACTACATGTTAGAGGAGGAGTTGGAATTGGTCCTTGGCTAGCATGTGTGCTCACACACAGAGAATCTGCCAAGCATCCAGAAGACTTTCCCAGGTAAAATTATTCTGATTTTAACCAGTTGCATTAGAGCAGTGGTTCCCAAACTGCGGGTCAGGAAACCCCATGTGGGCCAAAAGATTATTTCATGGGGTCACCAGATAATTATGAAAAAATATATAACCTGTATTCAACAAATAATATATTTTTTTTTATCATGGCTCTCAAAATAAAGCTATGAATGCTTTGATCAATCTAAAATTAGCTTAACTATATGCCTGTATCCAGATTAATCCTTATTTTTTTAGACTCCGGACGTTTTCAAGCCTTATATGTAGAGGATCCTGCAAGATGAGCCATCTGATATCATACAACTAATTGTAATTGCAGAAGGGTGGGATTGCGAACACCACTGTGTTATCTTGGGGGTTGTGGCTCAAAAGGTTTGGGAACCTCTGCATTAGAGGACTACATGGTTTTATCTGTAACGAATGTAATAGCCTCTGTATTAGTTTTGCACACTTGAATGCCTCAGAGCAGAGATGTGGATAAACCCATACTGTGCAGAACGAAGTTAAAAGGCACAGCAAACCAACAAAGTTGCAGACATTCCAGTGAATTTATATTCTAATCCCTCATATGCTAACATTTACACAATGAATGACTCTTGCATGCTGACAGCCATGTATATTCACAAAACTACCAGAAATACCTCACTGAGAAATGTTACAGAAATAAGCATATACTCACACGCAAGCTACACAAGCAATCCATACACAAAAGATTTACATCTGTGTATTATAAATACTCAGAGAGGCATGCTGTCTGACACTCTATATTGCTTTGTACTTATGTGGCAAGAACCTGCTTGACATTGCCATTTATTGCCTGGAAATTTTACTGAGATTCAATTATGATCAAGCTACATGTTTGTAAGAGATCTTTATAGACATAAATTCTCAAGAAAAAAGTCTATTCTGATATGTTCACATGCTGACTTTCTAATATCCGTGTCAACCAGAAATATTCTATAAATATTTTATATAGAACTGCTATCTTTAAACCCAGACACTTAAAAGGCCAAAATCAAAATACAGCAAATGATAAAACTCAAAGGCAAACAAATATTAGTGTTGAACGGTCAGCCATTATCTATCCATCCATCCATCCATCCATCCATCCAATTTCATACCTACTTTTTCCAGTGCCGGGTCACAGGGCCATTATCAGTAATCAAATCATAGCGAATAGGTTTACATTCTGTTTGGGTGAATGTGTTGGTTCTGTCTGGGTCCTCTTGTTTCAAATGAACATGTTGTCTTAATAAAAGATTCTTAATTCCCCCTGATTGGTTGTTTGTCTAATTGGCTAAGTGATTGGCCAGCGACTTGTTCTGCATGTACCCTCCCTCATGCCAGACAGCAGCAAGGAAAGGCTCCATCACCCTGAATTGGAATAAATTGATAAATTGAAGAATAATTTATAGTGTAAAGTGCAGACAAGGCCTAAAAGTAGATTTTTTATAACAAGCATGATTAAAAAAGTTTGTATGGAAGTGCTTCTGCTACAGTCGGTTTTCTACTACAGAAACCTTTTTCCTGTAAGATGTAGGTTTTTATATTGGGCAGGTTACAGCAGTCTGTTCAGTTCCCAGCACATTAGTGCTTATAAAGATGCAATGAACTGACCTGAGCTTTATCCCCACATTTATGTTTCTGTAACTGCTTCCTGACTGTACCACCTGTACACAATGATAAAGGACAAAATGGCTGCTTATCATTAATAAAATAATTGCTCATTAAATTATCAGTAACTAAAACATAATTTTGTTAGTGACAAAGATTTCAGTTCTCAAAGCCCATCAGTCTGTCCAAAATGAAGACTTTTAACAATACAATCAGTGTCTGCTTTGTTCATTTTGTCATCATATCGACCATTACATTGGTTGTAAACATTTTGGTTTCATACACGAAATAAGTGTCATCTAGAGCACCACTTACCTGGGTGTTTTTTAAAATGTGCCTTGTAACACTGAAGGAAGGGTTAAGTAAATGTGTGAATGTGAGGTCCTGAACAATCTAAGGGATGTACATGCATTGTTGTGTTTTCATGTACCAAGGTGGTCTCTACTGATTGTTGTTGCAATTTTGGTGTTCAGCCTCTAGGTGTAGCTGTAAGTCCACAGTTGAATGATTTGCCCACGATGTGAACAGCCTTTCCGCTCAGTCTAGTGCCACATTACTAAGACATGCTATCCACATTAAGTCCATACTATGGTTAGGAGTAAACTCACTCAGTATATTCATATGCTGCAATAATTATTCAGAGCTACTCTGGCTTTGTATTTTCACATTCAAAATGTGCTCGAATTCAAAATTCTTAAATAAGATGGAGAGGTGAATGACTTTTGGGATGTAGAGCACCAGACTTTCTGAGAAGACACAGTTTCATTCAAACTGCATCACACTATAGAACAAAATTACTAACGTTGAACCCAGACATAGAATTTATTTATGCAAATGCTCTCTGAGCAACTGGGAATATTTTTGTGGAAATGATGAAAGGAAACTTTAAAAAAAGGCAGAACTAAGTAATGCTAAATGATCTTTTTCTGTATTTGAATGCTTGTGGGCCTATTTCTTTTTTTATGTAAGCATTGATACAGGAGGACCTATATTCTTAACAGGAAAGAAAACATGTGTAGTATGCGTTTCAGCACTTTCAGGAAACTCAAGAGGCTCCAAAAAATTGAGGCAAATGTAATTTGCTTGGTGTTAGAATTTATTCAGTAAATTTGCCTTTTGAAGTCTAATAATAATTTCCTCCTCATGACGCTGTTTGTTGTCAGCTCTGTATCATCTGTTAGGAGTCACTCACACAAAGAATCTTCAAGAAGGTGTTTGTATCAAATATGAGAGTTAAAGGATTGGAAAAAGAATTAAGAGCAAGTGCAAAAACTAGGTTAAAAGGATATTTTTTTAACATTTTGAAACATTGCTTTCTAACACACATCTAGACTAAAGCAGTATTTGCACAATTCATTTTGATATATTATTAATTTGATTCTCCAATATTAGTTTTATTATTTACAAAGTCAAGTGTTGGAATTGATGATAAAGTAACAAGTGATCACATAGATATAATGAAAAACAATATTTTTCTGTAGCATAGGATAATAAAAAAAAACAAATAATTTTTAAAGCACATGCATCATTTTGTGTAACCAAGCATCTTGAATGGTGCTTAATGTAAATGTTACCTCAGGCAATGTTCACTGTTTTTTCCTCCAAATCGATCCAAGTAGCACATCCTCCATCATGATTTTTTTCTTTTTTATATAATACACTTTCAAATTCATGCTGTACAAAGGGAAAAAAACAGGAAATACTTTCAAAATTAGACACCTATAAAGGCTTGAGCTTGTCAGTCTTTTCTAGAGCAGCGTATTACTTAGACACAGAAAAAGCCTGGATAAGCAGGGTGATGGGCAGGGAGCTCACAGACACTCTGTTTACTTTGCTTGATCAGACTGCCATATAGTCATTTAGTTGGTTCCTAATTGCTGAGTAATTGTCTGTTTGTAACCATTTGCAGCCTCCAATCTGTGTTAGCAAGCAAATACTTTAATCAGGTTTATATCAAACAGTAGCCTGTAAAAACATGACATTTACAACAGAGTGCAATAAAGCTGTGTAAGCCAATCAATACACACACACACTTATATACACACAGGCACGCAAACAAGCACAATGCATGATTTAATGTCAGCTTCTCTGCATGGAGCCAGGCCAACCACCACCACAGCACACCCACTAACTCTTCTCTCTTATACTCTGTCTCTGCATCTCTTTGTTTGTCTTTTCATCTGGCTGAATGGGAGAAATATTCATTTTAAACAAGGCCAGAATCCTGCATTTATTTATGAGAGCTGCTTTTCAAAATGACTCAGCCACAAGTTGAACTCATTTAATTTTATTCTATAGATTTGACTTATTGCCTTGTAAATCTCTGCCAGCACGTATGAGGTTGGCTGGTTTTTATTTTGGCCAGTGAGCATACCCTTTGGAGAATTTTTAGATTGAAGCACATTGTCAGTGACATTAACTTAAAAGAGGGGAGGCTTGCTGAGCTGTCTTAGTCTTTTAAGATTAAATTATAAGCACATAAATGCCAGAACCATCATCCATTGTTAAGAGTTCATACAACTGTCTTCATGCACCAGTTTAGTATAATTCACATATATGCAGTTATATTATTGACTGACATGGCATGGCATCAGGGCTCCCTAAGCAATATCAATCAATTGTATGTTACAGCCTGTTTGGCAAACAGCAGCTCCTTTCATGTCATTAACTTTCTCTGCTGGTTATTGGATCTGCAAACACACTGCAGTGTGCATATTCTGCTTGAGAACCATCATAAAATTGTATGCTTAGCCCTCTGCACTGATGATGACTCAACCTATCAGGTATAACAAGGCACTGTAAAGTTCTGCTCTCCTAAATCAGAGTTTTATGGTGGTAAAACACTGGGCATATTGCTTTTCTGTCTGCTTCTTTATCTGTAGTCTGCCGATACAGGGTCCTATAGCTGCATAAAAAGCTAGTTTTACTTTTCTGTGGTGAATCTTTACATTGTTTGTGGTTTTCTTTCTTCACTTTTGTGTGATTGGTCCATGTCCTTGTAAAAGGTGGTGTATCATTGGCAAAGATATGTGATATCAACAATTTGCCCAAATATTTATTTTGTTATGCTTGGCAGATTAGTGTGCAACGTGAGCTGTTGTTTGTAAATGTTATTTTAAAATCTGTATAGTATTATTACAAAAGTTTTAAGGAAAATATATATTGTATTATCTTAATTTTTTTTTCATTATTTTTTGTTTACCTGTTTTTTGTTGATGTAGTTGTGAATTTTTTAGGAGTTTTCAAATAATCTTTTACTTTTATATCTGTCCTCTTTTTATTTTCCCTTTTACCTCCATTGCCTCAAGTGAAATAATGGAAAAAGCACACTCCAATGAGATACAGGGCCAGATATATAAGCCACGACTACAACGTCAGTAGTTTCACAGCCTATTTAAATGAAGTCTTCCACTATCTCCATCAGATCTGTAAAAACTCTTCTGGGTGAGGGCAAAACACCTTAAAAAAAACTAAACCAAGTTCAGCGCATTTGACTCAACCTACTCCGGATGTTCTATCTTGAGAATAACAATTGTCAGTCTTGATATAAAGAAACAGTGGAACAAAAACCAAATGTATAAATACTGTATAACACATTAAAACAAACTGGTCGTTCATGCTGGTTCCCTTCATTTCCATCTCGAGCATATTGTTTGAACATGAACCAAAACTTTCAGAAGAAGAATAACCCTGAACGCATCGTCTCTTACTTTGTAAGCAAATACCCTAATTATTGTCTGCTGTATGGCCCTCTAATGAAACGCTTATTTAATTTTCTAACTCCAGCTGTAACTTTTCAGATTGTCATTTTTTTTTTAACATATCTATAGCTGCTAAAAGTGTCCGCTTAGTTGGTCAAATCCGAGTTGTGTACAGAAGAAAAGAGATGCTCTGAAACACATAGCTGCATATAGTGGGACAACATTTAGCCTTGCATTTAGATTAAGCAGTGTTTTACCAGATCAAACAAGCTCTTCACTTGCTTGACATCCAACCTTTTAGCAAAATTGACTTAATTATTCTGTCCGAGAGACAAGATAACTTTAGCTCCACTTTTGTCATTTTAAAACCTCTGCTGAACTACTGAAAGAGCTGTGACAAAGTTTATTGCACATACATTTCCTATTGTAAAGATAAATAAGTAAATACATTGATTTTAAAAAAAAGAAAGAAAGAAAATGCCTCTCAGTGTAAATGCTGCAATTTGCCTCTCAGCTGGTAGATTCAGCTTTTACAATGGCTAAACAGCTCTGAGGCACAAAAACAATCAATACAGATTCTCTGCTCCATCCCGAGCCCACCTGCTCTCTGCTCCAAGTCCCACACAGGGAGGCTACCCCCACCTCCACCAGCACAATCACTGTACATGAGCACACATAAAGACACACATGTATGCAGATGCCCTCCTGTGACACATACCAGCATTTTGAACATCAGCTGAAACCCCTCCTTCTTCCGGCAACATCATCATATTACACCTTGCCTATGGCGCATAAATAACCCTCTTATTTCTTACACACACACACAAGGCGGATTTGTGAGTTTGTTTGGGATACGACACCTCTTTGTTTTCCGTTGTGCTTTCCTACACACTCGGTTCTTTCTGGCTGTTGCTCCTGTTTGACTCCCACTTCCAGGATTGCAGCGTAGCTCCCCACCTCACAATCAAGCACACGGCAGACGCGCAGATTCCACCCTCACACTTAGGCTACACACTTTGACTCCTCTTTTTCATATTGCTATGTTGTTGATGCACCCATGTTCATACTCAAGGTCCATTTGATGCATGTGTCAGGCGTGAGGTGGAGGTTTAACTGATTACATCAAACTCCAGTGTGGTAAAAGAGCACAAAGGTGTCAATCTGGGCCCTGTGATGGGAGATCAGTGGAACAGTAATGCAATGGTAGTGAGTTATTAAATGAATAAAGAGGCAGAGCTGCCGAAGAGTATTGATTTTTCACAGCTCCCTGAGGCTCCGAAGGCTTTCAAGGCAGTAGAAGGACACACACACACACAATGGCATGGACACACGTGTATGCACACATATATACAGACACATATACAGAGAGAAAGGTTTAAGAGTGAAAGGATAATGGCTCCAACAGTTGCAGTCTCCTTTAAAACACAGTTTGGGCTCTCAAGGTTTCCCACTGGACACTGATCACCTGATGAAAGGACTCATTCAGAACCGGTCGAGTTTTGTTCTCTTTTACTGTAATGCACTCAGCATTTTGCACAATGCTCCGCCACGCTCACACAAATGCCTCAGTGCGTGCAGTTTACAGCAGCCTTCCTCGCCACCTGGGGCCTCGAAGAGTAAGGAAAAAAAAATCTGTTAAAACCTCTTAATCATAAAAAGATGAAGCATGACAGGTTTAACAAAAGCTCCAGTGTGATGAATGGACTTATCTGATTAAGCTGAAAGATTTACCCTGAAGGGGAATGAACTGCAGGAGAACTTACCTACAGTCAGAGTTTTCAAAGTCCAATTTTTGCTTTGCTAATTCTTAAAAGACACACATTATTTGCGTATTATCTCAACTGAGGCACAAATCAATGACTTAATTAATCCTGCTCGTAATAAGGCACGAATACAGATTGCTACATCTAATGCTGATGTGAGCTCTCTGCAGTCGTTTTATCCCACCACACTGGAAATACACAAACCAAGGCTTTGTTGCGTGTCATTTTGATGAATGCCCGGGGCATTTTCGCAGAGTGCAAATGCGAAGAAGGCGAGATCCATCTTGATTTCAGGAGTCCATCGGAGTCCATTAGGGGGAGGGTCAGTGTCCATCTGTTAGCTTGACGTGACACTGAGCCTTGACAAAAGGAAACAGTGACCACTGACCTCAGTCCAATGTGTGTGCCTTTTAATTTCTATGAAGATCCAGAGGTACAGATACTTCCCTGTTTTATGTTTTCTTCCCACCTTGTGTATCCACTCATATCTTGTTGAAGCCTGACATTCCCTCCATCAGCATCTACAGACATTTAAAGTGATTCAGCCTTTGTAATGAGACTTAAAGAGCCTCTTGAGTGCAGGACCATGAAAAAGATGTTGCCTATTGCTGGCGTCTGGTCTCTATTAGACACTGGAGCTCCATCTTATTGATAAAATCATTTTCTCAATAATGGCCCTCACATATTTTCTTTCTTCATTGCCAATCAAAGCACATGTATGCTCATCTTTCAACAACACCTACTTCTTTATTTTTTGGACAGCAAGACAAGAATATACATTCAATACTTAGACAATAGTGTGCGGATGAAATTTTGCTGAATCCCTATAATAAGAGAATACTTGTGCGTCTGTCCCTAAAGAGACAATTAATGGTTTTGCGAGAAGGAGAAAGGATGAACAGCCACCCTTTCTGGCTTTTGATGGATCATTTTGTGTGCTTTAAATCAGATTGATGCAGTAATGGAGTGTCATTAAGGTGAAAGGGAATGGAGCAGAAAGACATGTTTTTGATGTCATGGGTCTCATAAAGTTAAATCAGTGACAGTTTAGCCAACATGTAAGCCCAAAAGAAAAAACCTAACAACATCAGCAGCTTGTCAGTGATACTGTAATGTAGGTGTAGCACTGTTTATGGTAAAATTGTTTTAGATTTTAGCAGTGCAGCAGTGGAGCCTCAACAATTTATGCTTCACAGCAGGAAAACAGAAAATACAAATGCACATAAACTTTAAGAAGATCTATAGCTGCTGTGTTTTTTCATCATTTATGTGTGCTTCAGAATCAGTTTACCGACAGATGCAAATCAGGACAGTGGAGATGCAGCCTGAACACACAAAAGACAAGCAGAGGGCAGGCCAAACAAAAATCCCTCTTGCGCTCAGCTGTGCTGGCTGAGCACATTCCCACCAAACAGAAAGCAGGGAAATCAATAGTTTCCTTCACCACAAACAGATGAATTTTTCTGCGTGCGCTTGTGTTGCTGAAAGATTCAACATTTTTACTGGAAGAAGAATGGTCTGTTAAACCTCTAATCGGGAATGATGAACAACAGCAGCCTGCGTATTTGCTTTGGCCCTGAGCGCAGATGCAGCTCTGTTTGTCCTTATTCTTTTGTCAGTAAAAAAATTTTAGTTTCAAGAATTACGCTGTGAAACTCAAATGCACTTGTGTGACTGCCAGACAGAGTGAAAGACAGGTCTAAACTTACAGCAATCAACACGTTAGCCCATAACTAAATGTTAGGTTGCTATACTGTATGTCCTATATTTTTATTTTGGAAGAACCTTTAATATGAGGTCAGACACCTTTATAGTGTATTTCTAAGCCTTGATGTAAGTGAAGGTCTCATGTCATCTCTATTATTGAGGTACTTTCATTCCTTTGCAGGGTTCAAACCAAACCGATATAAGTCTTTTCCAAACATTTACTTTACTTATGATGTAAAGAAGCTGAAATTATGGGAGATTTGCAAGATAATAAGATCAAAAGATCAACAACATATCAAGGACTACAACCACTTATGTACATCTGAAACCAATGTTGGGCACACAACTGGCATACCATACTTTTATAGATAGGAGTTGCTTTAGCTATAATTTGAACAGATTATTACTTATTCTTTTATATTTATGTTTAGAATTATAATGTTTTGGAATTCCTTATTTATTTCTAACGTAAAAATATAAACAATCATCAAAATAAAATAAAAGCCATCCGTAAACTGTAAACTTTTACATTAAATGATTAAATCAAACTCCATGTACGGTCATCACAATGAAAATAATTGATCATTTTAAGCCAAAGAGTTTCTTAAGTGTGAATGCAGATAAAAATCCTAATTTTACATTATGAAGTGATGTATGTATCAATTGATGTATTGAGGAAACACAGAAACTTACATTGCTGCTTCTGATACCGCTGTGCTTCTTTAACAACTGTGTGGTCCAGTGTATTGACAGTATGTTGACCTACTGTTGTGAATATGGGTATGATGACACAATCCTACAGAAAGACAAGCTTGTTAAACACCTCCCTACATGTTGGTGCCACATACTGCAAATGGTGCCAATTGTGAGTTGATTACAGTTAATGGTTTTGATGTGATGTTGATATGACGCAATCTATCTATCTATCTATCTATCTAT
>JAVQJG010264038.1:0-22476 GCA_036024015.1 Craterocephalus amniculus
GAATCACTTAAAATATCATACGGGAATTTTTTTATATAATAAATAATTAATGTCACTATGTTACTCACTCTGGAAAATCTCCCAATAAGAGCAAGACATTGCACACAGAGGGATTTTATAAACAGAAAACAAAGCCAAAAGTCTTGACATCACACAGCCGTACACTGTCGAACACTAAACCAACTTTGACATGAAGTGTAAGAACTGTCTGTCAAGTTGCAATGGTAAAACTTCCAGCATGCACAGGAGGGAGCCACAGGAGACAGCAATCGATTCTGCAGTCAGAAACTGGAGGGTTGGCAGGGAAATAAATCAGAAGTACTTCATGCGGTGGATTTGAATGCGAGACAATGCGGTTCCAGTTTCTTGCTGTTGGTTTTTAACTTTCATTCTCTCTCACCACAGCTTTAAGCAAAAAAAAGAAAAAAAAGATACACTGACTTTTTACTGGCTGAAAAAGATCAACATTTTTTACATCCTTTGTACATTCTGTACAAGGCATTAGAAGCTGGAGTTCATACAAACCTGATGTAAACTGTGATAACGTTCTCATAAAGTCATTGATAAATAATGCAAAATGAAAATATTAAACTCACATACATCACAATTTTTTGAGAGTTTTTACACTGAGATATACGATCATTTAACAAATTAGAACTGTAGAAATGGACAGATAGAAAATGATTAAAAAAAAACGATCAAGCTAAACATGAGATAAATCAAATGGTGAATACTTAACATGATGGAGAGCACAGTGGATATTGGAATTTGCAGCTTCTGAACAACTATTGGACGAGATGTCAGAACAACCCCTGACCTTGTTAGACAATGACATCCGTATGTCATCATGAACGTTTATCTCTACGTGTTCTCAGCAGACGTAGTTGCATAACATAAAAACCTTTTTTTCAAGAGGTTTCACCTTTTCAGTATTTCATTGAAGCTAGTTTTATGTTCTAATTGATACACGTTTTAAAATCATCTTGATCTCAAAACTCATATGTACTGAATTTTTATTTATGAAAACACGCAGTGACAAGATTGGTTCTATAATGTAATTGTACAGAGATACTGTCTTGCATTCACTGTAATGGTTAACAATATCAGAGATTATAGATATTTCATTTATCTATAGCTACAGTTGTATTCATTTGTGCATTGAACTCTTTATTGAACTCTGATGTGATGATGTTTTACGAGGCTGATGAAAGTTCAACATCACTATCAAAAGAAAACTATGAAAATAAATGAAAAAAAGCTGATTTTCTTTCATTTTTCTTCTTTTATATTATCACGAGTATAGGTCGTGAAACGATTCCAAAACTGGGCCGCAGTGTATTTCAAGGAGTTTCATGACTTTAGAACGATCCAGTGATTAAAATGCATGCGAATGAAAAATTGCCCAGTCCCTTTCTTTAAACAGTTCACCCTGCTCATACGAAACACACAAACCCCCTGAAGCCCTACGCCATTACCCCATGGACTCTGTAAAATGTGTGTCAGGGCCTCAGAAGTGTGGCCAAGGCAAACACCTGGCAGCGCAGAGTGATTTGCTACATTTCACCTTCTACCAAAGAAATATGCACTCAGGGAGTTCATATGCTCAGACATAAACTCATACTACAGTCCAGTCTCAGTTTCAGCCAGGTAGTGCACTTTAACACACACAGCAGATGCTGGTAAAGGCTGAAACACTCACACACACACACACACACACACACGCAGGATCACACAGACTCATGTGAAATGTGGGCGTCTTCTCTCTGTCTGCCTCTCCCTGGTGGTGTGTCATGTTTCGGGGGGGATAATAGGTGTCACAGTGAGACCCCTTTGGTCTCAGCGCTCTGGGGGACTCTAATGACACACTCACACAAACGCACTCGCGCACACACACACCCAGCCATGTGAGGACAAGCAGCTCTTTCTCTGGACCATGGGAACCACAGATGACTCGCCACACCTTTTATCATTTTCTGCCTGTATCAGCTTTTCTTTCCCCCTCTACACTTTCTCTTTCCTCTCCTCTGCACCGCTGCTATACACACATTTATCGGCGGCAGTTTTGATCCGCAGTTTGCTTGGGCAAGTGGCTAACTACTAAGGTCTTGCCGGCCTTTTCTTTTAGTCACTTTTTCACATTCTTTCGAGATTGAATCCAGATGACGGATTTCATATGATCTTTATTGAGTCATTGGAGAGAACAGATGAAATGAAAATGAATAATTCATAACCCTGCTTCAATTTGGCAATTGAGAAACATGACAGGAACAGGGATAAAAATCTGATGAGGTTAAGAAGAAAAGCCAAACAATCAAACAGGTTTTTTTCAGCAATCTTGCTGGTAAACCAAAAATGTTAAACTCAAATAGGATGGAGGAAATGTGCTTAAACTGTTGCTGGAAGAGGTAACAAACCTTGATCAATTTCGCATAATCATATGTGTACATCTTTATCAAAATGCTTTCAGTTTAACATAATTTATCTCACTACATCTGTTAAGGGTAGAAATCACAAGATGATTTGCTGATTTAATGAGTGAATCTTGCAGCCGCCAGAATGGGAAAGTAAACCCATACAGTGATGCTTTCGGGTTAAAAAAAAAATCTTTGGCCTCAGTTGAATTTCCTATTAAAAAAAACAATCTCCTGGGAAAGATCGAGTGTGCAGTCATGAACTTTTAATCAGCCCTTAAAAAAAGATATTCAGCTATCATTAAGTAGATATAAGTTTGAAAAAGATGTTGGTTGGGGGAATGATAGATGTGAATGACGTGCCTGAAAGTCTAGTAGAGTGTCTGAAAAGCCATTCTGGAGAGGCAGTTCAATCATTGATCTTAGATCAGATTGCTTGAATTCTTAATTTTGTATTTTATGAGCACACAATGCATCCAATGTATCCTTAGTTTTGACCAACGACTGGTAAAAAAAGACACTTAACTTATTAGCCACAGACTGGAAGCAAACTTTTCTCTAAAGTGGGGCTCAGAACTGGAATACAAAGTTGTTACTTGCTATATAACCTAAGATAAGCTATTCAGCATTCTCCCGTTTGCAGCCTGTAACTTCATGGTTTTGATGTACAATGTCCACCGGCTGTTTTTGTCAATGTTTGAATTAAATAAAAACTGTACAGATCTTTCAACCAGCATATCTAGGCTATTTAATTTTTATGACAACTCTTTCAGTGAAGTTACCATTCATGTTTTTACAGACACTCCTTCAGGACATACTGTGGGAATGTGAGAATGGAAAAAAAATGACATTGATGTCATGAAATCCAACTTCTGACCATGTCTTAATGTCTGCTTTTTACTGATTCTTCAGCAGGCTGCAACAATTCCTGTCTAAACCAAAACTCTTTATAATCTCGTCTGATCCTTGTTAATCTCCCAGTTCTGAGGCTGCTAGCAACAGCACTGTGGTGTGTTTTGCCACTAGGTGGTAGAATGTCAGTCTGACTGGTATCACTGAAACAATAATAAATTTTTAAAAAAGAAGTATAACTTAAAACTTATGTTTTTTATTATGTTATGAAACGTCTGTTCTAATGCAAGCCTTCAGATTTTCCTAACGTTAACTATTATAACCACCACGGATAATACAACAAAACAGACTGAATGTTTATTTAATGTTGAATGAATTTTAAGAATGAATTTATGAGTGGTCAGGACAGGAGACAAAGCTGACTTTTCAGCCCAAGATCTTCCAATTGAAAAATGAATGGATTGTTGTTCATCTATACCATTTTATAAAACCCACAATGCTATCCTGTAAAAATAGCCCTGACAAGTGCCACAAAGGAAATATGACTAATGAACAGAATTTTCAAAAGAGGGATTTATGTTTCTTATGCTACATATCAAGATAATTTTGTTGCAGACACTCCAATTTTACATAAACATATAGTGAAACAATTCAAGTAACATTTAGGGTTATATGCAACATGGTTTACTCAACATAAAAATATGATTTTTATTTTATTTTATTTTATTTTTTACTTTGTTTTTGTCTTGCAGCCCTTCAATGTTCAATGTCACAGGCTTGTGAAAAACTGCTATGACCTAAACCTGTATTAACTTTCATGGATAATATTACTTATCTCCTATGACAGGCAGAGCGACAGTATTTCACAGCCACAAGGCAGACAGAGGAAGAGTGTGAGGGAAAGACCTGAAAAGGGAACAGTATACCTGTTGGTAAAGTATGGGGGGTTCCACTCTTCTCATCCTCATCCTCTGCTCCCTCTAGTTACTGCAAAGTCATCTATTTCAGTCAACAGCTTAAAGGTTTGTCTCTTTTTTTAAAACATTACATTGCATAAATAATTTGCAATACTTTCTATGTAAATAAGTGGAATGTAAACCTTGAAAAAATTATCTTTTACACCCAATATCTTAAAGGGATACTGTTTAACTTTTGGCGACTAGGGGGCTAAATCTGTATCTTTCCACAGGTTATGCTACAATATTACAAAATTAAACAGTCTTTCTCTTTCTGGCCTCCTCAGACACCGTTTTTACCTTCTTACTTTGTTCAGGTATGACAAACTTTTGAGGAAAAAGAAGCAGAAAGCAGAGCCCTTTGTGTTTTTAGAGGGGGAGCATAAAGCAAAGTGCTGCAGGTCACATGATCCCTTAAGAGACGGATCCGCTCCTGCAAAGTTACAATGTCTGGTTTCTGAAGAGGGCGGCTCCCTCAGAGCGCAAACATTACTGACCCCAGAAACCATCCAGTATTATTCACGTTAGGCTGATGTTTTGGTCAAAGGTTATACACTATCCCTTTAACCAGGGTCCAGAGTCTCAAGCCTCAACCAGTCATAATTATAGGATTGTGACAACTTCTCGTTAACACATCTTATGTCAATTCAACTGTCATCAGGGGAATCCTCATAACCTCAAGCAGGAGGGTCTTGTTGTTTCTCTGCGAAGCTCTGTTTCTTCTGGCCTTTGTCTTAGTTTTGCTTGTCCTCCATTTCTTAATGTATATGTCTTTAGTTTAAGACATGAACTCTGCAAGGAATGCTTACATTAACACCATTTCATTTTTACTTCCTTCATGTTTGATAATGACACCATCCTGTTGGAATCAGTCTAGAGTTTGTCCCGGATTTGCTTTTTTTTCTTTCTAGCTTAAATCTTTCTAGTTTAAATCGTAGCCTGTGGGAGATGGCAACAGAAAATGGAAAACCTGAAAAAGTCATGGAATAACTTTGGTATTTCTTCCAAATTGAATAGAGACAGGCAGGTTTGCTTCAAAGCATCTTAAATACCATCTATTACAGTTACTAAAAAATCTGCTACATCAAATGGTGGAGTGAAGTTAAAGGGTTAAGATATTTCTAAATAACCCAAATACTCATGATTGTAATAAGTTTTATTCATGTATTCTTATGTTTTCTTTCCTGTGTTTGTTATTTGCTGAAAGACAAAGAACTGATAATTCTGTCCTGATAATAGAGACCTTCCATGTGCTTGGTAACCGTTTTTCTCCCCCCTTTCTACATTTCACGCTCCTGATCTCAGTTATTTTGAGCAATAGTTAATAATTTATTCACATGTGTACATGTGTGTGTATGCGTTCATCCTAGCAACAGTGGCTGTGTGTGCCAAACACATCACATCCTTGTTTTACAACCCTTTGCCTTTGAATCTAACCACTGGTGTGTGACTGGACATGTTGACACTTCTACCCTTAATCGTGCTCACTCTGCAGTCACATCATCATGACCTAATACTGGAATCTCAGCCAAAGGTTGCATAGAGAAATATTTGGCATAGAAACGTAGCAGGGATTTCAAATCAAACCTTTCTTTAAAAAGACAAACTCGGGGGTTGATATGAGGAGCAAATGTCCAACATTAATCATGTTTCAGTCTGGTTTATAATAAAGGGTTCTGTTTTTAACAAACTGGTTCTTACACAGCAGCAGAAATAATCTGTGAATGTAGATAAACATGAAACAGAAGTCGCCTAGAGAGCCGTCATTGCACAGCTGGATAGAGCACATCAGAGAAATAATCCCTACAAATCTGTAATTTGTCTTTTTCCGAACTTCTTATTGTCCATAAAAAGAGAGGACTGATCAGTGTCTCTGATCTCTGTTTGCTTCATTTGATGTGAGGTTAACAGGCAGATTACAGGTCACACCGTCATGTCTGCATGAAAGACAGCCACTTCATCATCAACACCTGGGGGAGGAAGCAAACTGAGATCATATGAAAACATGAAGCCATTTTACTCAGCACACGATTACCTCTCTGTCAATTTTATTTTCAACTCATCTCCATGGAAACTCTGGTGATTTCTGTGACCCTTGTTGTCCTGAATGGTTTCCAGCAGCCTAAAGAAAGATATAAGTTGTAAACATAGGAGTTTTGTCTTTTTTTTTTTAAGCCCTCGCCCAGATTTCAAATTGAGGCCCATAAAGGCCTGTACTTTTACACAAACATTGTTTTAGACGTGGTCAGGAAGGTGGAAGGTTTTGCCAACCAGGTGCTTGCAATTGTTGAGTAAATAAGCAGGGAGAGATTCAAAGTGACTAAATTATAAAGTTGATGGAATATCTGTGTAGAAATAAGGAGGCTGTTCAAGTTGTAATCTCAGAGATTAGTCTCTCTGAGCTCGTTAATATCAGTGAACTACAGACGGGTCACCCTTTCTCATGTTTCCCTACTCCTTTATTTATCCCTACACAATCATACCACTCACTTCTCTGATCCCTTTAACTCTCCCTTTGTGCCTTCTTTTTCCTCCCCTACTTTCTTATAAATCCCATCTCAAAATAAGTCGTTTGTCTTCTCTACAGGAGGTACTGTGAGGAACAATAATTGTAAGGGTGTCCCTTCACCCCAGGTTTTCCCCCTGGAAAACATCCTCCTCTTCATGTCAGTTCTTTAATCATCGTCTCCCACAGTATCGGTCCACACAGGACCGGGACCTGCTGACCTGCCAGCTGACCCCCTCTGCTGACCACCTCCCCCAACTGTATGTTGCCACAGAGAGGTGCTGGAGGATTAGTTGCTAAGGAAACAGTGGCCACCCTTATCCTTTCGCTTTTGTTTTTCTTAGATTTTGAGAGCAGCGGCAAGTATGCCACCTTGTAGTTTCAGAGACAAAACGCTGAGCTATTGGGGAAAAGAATGTTTGCATTTGTGTGTTGGATACAGGAGTATGGGGAGGTAACCTATATGACCTATATGGATTCCTGGATTCTCATTGGCAGCCTTATTACTCCCAGCAGAAATAATTGGATCCCTGTGCAGAGTAACACACATTAATCTGAAGTTTGATATTTTAGCTCTGTAAGTTACTGTAATGCTTTTCCTTCCCTTATGGTTTTCATGCATTCACATCTGTGTACTCTTGAAAGCACTCCTGTGGTGCAAAACAGATCAAGACGAACTGATTTTGTAAGTTGGGAGATTATATTTATTGATAAGCAGGAGGAACTTTGCTGTCAATCTGATAAAAAAATACTCTTATAAAAGTGTTTGAGTCTGGCTCAAGTGGGTGTCTTCTAAAACTTCTAAAAAAAGGTGATGTGTTTTTTGAAGTCTAGACTGCAGACGGAAAATTTTTCACTTTGTGCATGATAAACCAAATCTAGCAGAGCAATCCCTCATTACAGTGAAAGTTCAGCTCTGAGATGTCTGAATATGATCTGTGCACGCATATTCACAAATAAAACCATCTGCACACGTATTTTCCGCACATCTCATTTTCAGCTATTAATCTGAGTTTGTTTTTTCTTGAAATAAACTCCTTTTATTTCTTTTCCTTTTAAGCAGGTTCAGGAATGTTTAAACATATGAAGGTAATACAATGTTTACAGAAATATCTGAATGCTTCGTAGTGAATAACACCATTATGAGATGACTGTGTTGAGTATTTTTATTTAATTCTTTTGACAGAACTACTACTTGGCGATGATCCAAAGCTAACAACAGCAGAGGAATCTTATTAGCGGGAAAAACTGTTAATCAATTTATCATCAAAGATAGTCACACTTTTACACAGAGAAAATGGGATATGTAAACAGGACTCTTGCACAAAAATGGAGAAAAGATAACATGGAATTTCTAACATAATCAGAGTAAATTAGCTTAAAATGATGATTACTGTTGATGAATAGTTTAGATATTTTAAACGAGGATAATTCTGCTGAGGTAAAACCAGTCCTTTTTATATCCACACTACACTATTTTCAAGATGTTTGACAGTTCAGACAGAGTTTACTGTTATTTCTAGTTGAGTTTTGTGAAATTGATATCAATGGTCTTCATAAAAATATGATGGACAGGTTTTATTTAAATAAATCAATCTGTAGTTGGCTGCCTGACTGGAAAAACAGTAACTGATATGTACTGGTTTTATATAAAAACATTTCTAGAAAAAGTTCCTAAACTAAATAAATCCAAAGTAGATTAAAGTGCCACTTACTGTGTTTGAAAGCACTTTATTACAGCATTATGTAACATTGTAAGATTTGCCAGGGATTTTTAGTTACTTAACCTGTGATGCTGAGAAAGACTAAAAAAATGGGATGGTAGGAGGGGTAAAATGTATGCACCATTCTCATCAAACGTGTCCAGAGGCCTGACTAACTAACCCCCCTCCTGTGCCCATTCTGATCCAGCTTTGGTAATAGAATGGCAGGAATTACTGGATTAACATGACAAAGGCCTGCTGTGATCCTCAAAGAAGGACCAGATAGGAAAGAAGTAATCCTCCAAACGCTCACATTAAACCAGACCATGTTTGTAAAGAGACGTAACATGTAGACAGGTGACAAAACAGGAAAAAATCAGACCCCTGATCCCTCACACTGGCTGCATACTGGTGCAGATGCATGTGTCCACTTTGCATGGTCACTGCAGTTCTATACACATTAATCTAAGTACCATTCGGTCTAGAATAAAATATATTTTATTTTGACAAGGGGAGCATTCTCCAGGAAGATGAATTAAACATATATTTGACATCGGACATTGTCTTTTATTGACATGACCAAATACAGGATCAGTTAGGATCTACTTGAACAACAATGCAGCTGTTCTGGCAGCATGTGGTGATTTAACCATCTTATTATTACAATTCCAAATTTAACATGTGAAGTGCCTGTACAGGTATATGCTGACTATGTAGTTGCAACATTTGGGGTTTGGATGTGAGTGTCTTTTAAAAAATGGCCTTTAATTTATGCAGAAGCCATGCACAATGATTCCAGTATCACAGCAAATGTGAAAACAAAGTTGAAAGTGTTTCCCAGTTCTTAGTTATATAGTGACAAAAGATAAGGACACAAACAATATGCAAATTTAAAATAGAAAAAAGAGTTTTAAAAAATAATGAGAGGCTACAAAAAGCATCAAAAGTATTACAGAATGAATAAGAATAATCATATTAAATCATTTGTAATTTTCTTTTTTTGCAGCTGTGATAATGGATTTATCTAATTAATGATTCACTTTCCTATGCTGTCTAATCTGAATACTCTTTCTCAACATAATGACTGTATTTTGATATGTTTTTGGATTAACACTTAATGATAATTTGATTGAACCCATAAAACCATGTTCTAAGAGTCCTATCTTTGAAAACTTGCAACTTACTTTGGCTGATTTTAGTATATCTTGTCTTTTATTCTTGTAACAAAATCTTCATGCTTGTCGTGTCATTATAAAACCAAATGAAATGGAACATGACATATATGGTCAGAGAAGAAGATAGGGGGAGCAAAAGCGAGCGATGACAGATCGTGAGGCAGAGGTTTGTTTTTATTGGATTGTTACTGGAAGCAACACATGTTCGCTCCCATTTACAGGGAAAAAAGTCTCCCACAAAGATATTTTAGTGTAAAGCCCGGAATAAGCAAAGCAGAGATGGGACCTCTAACCTCTGAATGAGTTGGCATTAGAGCCAAACAAATGGGGATTTTCATTCAAATAAGCTCCTCTTCATAGACCATTTAGCTGTGAAAGCTGCAGCAGAACGTTTCACAGTCATGTCATGGAAATTAGCAGCAGTGCAGTCTATCAGTCTCCAAGCACTGATTTGTTACCATAACGATGGACTTATTTGGCCAAACATTTCATTGCATGAATCTTTCCATGCAGAGGTGAATTCGATGCTGCAGGTAAACGACATGGAGGTGGATGTGGAACAGTTAGAAACTGATAAAATGTATAAAATAAAGACTGAGTAATGATGTTTTCTTTAATCCTGCCTGTTTTTCTCTTTGTTGCATCCACCAAAAACACAAATATCTTTCACATCCCCTCAAAGGTCAAGGGACAAGTGTGTTTTTCTGCATTCTTCCCTTCTTCCCTTTTCAGTTCACCCCCCATTCATCCAGGAGCAAGTTCCTCAGGGGACAGGTGTGTCGCTCTTCTCCTTCCTCTCAGTCCACCCCTCCCTGGCGCCGAGGGACAGGTGTGGGCTGTACTGGCCTTACAGTGACCTCCTTCCCTATGGGATAGTCAAGGGTCTCATTCTTTTCCTCCAGCACTCACCTAGAGGCCCGTTTTCCACCTGCTCTAATCCCACCTGCTTTCAAGAAGGGAGTTTGGATCTGGAGAAGGTAAACAAGAGAGGCAGTAGGAGGGGGGGAATGGGGTAAAACATCAAGAACGAGAATGGAAAAGAGGGGGGTTGGGAGAAAGGACAGATGAAGAGAGGTCACACATCTCCTGGAGTGAATATACCGAGTGTGAGTGAATAACAGAGCAAAGAGTAAGAAAGAGTGAGACAGACATGTGATACGCCACAACCCACCAGTTTTCTTTGTTCTTCCTCTCCAGCAACTGACAGACAGGACAATAGCACTGGGCACTGCTCCTTCTCTCTCTCTGTGTCGCTCCTCCACTCAGAAAGCTACATTCTCCTCTTCTCTCTCTCTCTCTCACTGCAGCTCCATTCATCTCTAGGTTGTACCGCCGTGCATAGAGCGTTTGAATAAAACCCAATAATAATGTGCTTTGGCAACTCTTTGCTTGAATGGCTCTCGCTCTGAGTTTCCTCTTTTATCCTGGTATCATATGTGACTGGACTACGGCTGGTAAAAGAGGAGATTTGTAAACAAATACATTGTATTACAATGCTTTTTTTCAATAATTGTTTGAAATGCAAAAGCTGAACATCACATTTGAGCCAAAAGTAACTGTGTGTTTTTAGTGATCACTGGTCCAAAACTAACATTGTCATCCCTTTCCATACACACAAACAACAGAACCAGTTAATTTCCAGTACCTCACAAAGCAACATATGAATGTTTGCGGGGGGAAAAAAGTGTTTTGAGACTCTTAGAAAGGAAATTGACTCTCATTACCCATGCTAGCATTTTTATTGTTTGTGCTTTTTCATTATTAGTGTTTTTATTATTATTAGGAAATTTTAAAGGGAGCAAAAAAAAAAATCATTTTCATAACATTAACCATGTGTAAGAATGTGAATATCAAACAAACCTCCCATTTTCTTCAGCGTTTTGGGAAAAATATAAATATCATCTTTCTTACTGATAAAGTTGGGGTAAAAAAAAAACTGTGGGTTGTTTTTTTGTTTTTTTTTTCAAAGTAAAAGTGTTATTTAGTGTGGCTGTATGCCTTTCCACTGCAGTCCTATGAAGATTTGCCAAAACAATCCACTGATCCATGTAAACATCTGTTGTTGTCATTCTGCATTTAAAAGTCAGTCTCCACAATACACAGGTTTAATCACAATAATCAAGCTTTGATGCAACTGTTTCCTATAAGGCTGGGCCGGAGTATCTGTTTTCATTTTAGTCTTCTATGTGAAATAATCAGAGAAAAAAGCCTATTTCTGAATTCCACTTTTTGTTCCTCATAGTTTTATGTAAGTTTTATTCTAAGATTTTAAATTTTGTTTAATTGCAGAAACCCTCATATTAGAGACACTCTGAAACATAGCAAAGTATCATCCATCCATTACCTAAACCCGCTCCTTCTGACGCAGGGATGTTGAGGTGCTGGAGCAGATCCCAGATGCTATCAGGTAAACCCTGGACAGGTTACTAGTGCATCAAAGGGTAAACATAAGAAGCCAGTCCAGATAAGCTCTACTGGCAGGATAGTTTCTGCACCAGTTCTGAATACACTGCAGTACCCAGATCAATGCAGTTCAGCCTGCAGCAGTGAGCAAAGCCCCTGAATCTAATGGTATCACCTCCTGAGCACGCAAAATGTGTCCATGATGCAAAGATGCCTGCTCCCTGCTAAAGGATTCTGAGTTACAGCACAAGCAGATCAAAAACTGTGACTCAATTCCTCTTCTCTTCAAAGGGCCTCTCCACTTTATAGCAAATATGCCACGAATGACTGGCTTGGACAAAGTCATTACTTTGAACATTTCAATCCATTTTTATTTCTTTGATTCCCCCCCACACACACTTTTATCTCTCCCGTTGCTTTTTTCTTGCTGTTCCAGTCTGAACTCTTCACCTCTATAGCTGCACTTCTGACTCTGCCTCGGCTATGTCTCCCCACGCAGATCACACAAAGACTCATTCACACACCTGCCCTGTATTCAAGCACACACCCTCTCATGTGAGCTCCCAGAAGAAGCCTTCTCTCTTGCCTTATTCACCAAAGACATTAAAGGATGCTGGCAGTCATTTCCATCCACGATACAAATAGATGTGATTAAGACAATGCGAGTATTACAGCATTTGTAGTGAAGAAATAAACGGCTTAAGCACAGATCATGGAAGAAACATGGTGTGAATGTAAGGCAAGGTAGAAGGGTCCCTTTCTTTCCCCCCACCCCAAACACTCCTGAGACCTACATATCCATTGTCACGGCAACATCCTCTTTGTGTGTGTATGTTTGTGTAACAGGATGTTCCTGACATCTCTTTAAAACAACTTTACCCCCTCCTCCCCACCCTGCCCACCCATTCCTGTGCATTGTTTCCTATCGAGGCGGCAGACAGAAGGAGTCCATCGGTGTGTGTCTGCGTGTGTGTGTGTGTGCACAAGTGATAGAACGAAACAAAGCCAGTTAGCAGGTATGCGTGTGTATTTAAAGGAGAGACAAAACAGGCTTGCACATAGGAGGAATTGTGCAGTAGAATGTGAGAGAGTTTTTCTAAGACAGAGTCAGGCAGGCAGACGGAAGGGAGGGGGCACATGTGACAAAGGGACTGAAAGCAGAAAAGGAGAGGAGAGATGGAGGGATAATGGATGATAATGTGAGAAACAGGAGAGGAGCCAGTGTCAGAGATTATCTGATCTGACTGCACTCATGCACCAAAAAAACACACACACACAGTGGACACATGTAGACAGGCCAAATGGCTTTCTGCGCTTTTCTTTCCCTTGTCAACACATTGCAGTTCATTCTGTGTTTATGGCCAAGAAAACAGGACTGGTAAAGAGCCAAGTTTAAGTCACTGTGATGTCTGGTGTACCAGGACACGATGAATACTTTGCAAAGAGTGCACTGCAAAAAAAAGAACCCCATACAATGATTTCTTTTTTTATTTTCCAAAAATTTGTGTTTAAAAAAAGCACATATTGATAGACCTGCTTTTCTGTAGTTTTTAACTGTTTCATTTGTTTCAAATTCTGCCAAAAACAGACATGTTTATGAAGAGTTGGTACAAGCCTGGGAATTCTTTTTGACTGGTCAAGAAAAACTGCTATAGATAATAATATAATGTCACCATCAGATTTCAAGCCGATGGATTTATGGCTGTAGTTTATTTGATGAAAGCAGTTAAATGACAAATGGGTAAAAGAACCTTGTAGGACAATCGCACATATTTTCTGTAAATCTTGAGCATGTTTGTTTGTATTACCAAAACAGTTTCTGCCTCAACATTATGACATCAAGCCTGTGATTACAAGTTGAAAACATCATCAGCACTGGTGTACAGCATTTCTGCATAACAGCGTGAAAGTCAAGCATCTGCGGGAAAAGGAGGATTCGTCAATTCAAGTCAAGTACCAAAAAATTTTTAGCCATCACCAGGTGACAGAAAAAACGAACAGTTGAGTTTTTAAGCGAGCCTTCGCCATCGTAGCCCCCACCCTTTGGAACTCCATCCTTCTTCATATCAGGAACTCCAACTCTCTGGCCACCTTCAAACAATTACTCAAAACTTACCTGTTCAACTGCACATATCACTCATAATCATTCACGTTCCTCCTATTGTCACATTTGTGTTGTGTTATTGTTTTGTCATTGTACAGTTAAGCATCTTTGGTTCTTTTTGAAAAGCGTTACATAAATCTGTTTTATTATTATTATCTTTATTATGAAGTTCACTGTGAGAGAGAAAATGTTATTTATTTTCATTGTCAAGCGATGTGATGTGATGATTTTTTTTTTAAGTTTACACTTGTTTCAAGCTATTTATTGGGATGAATGTTACCTGATCCTTAACTCAAAGCCTAACAGTGCTCAAGGACCAGGCTGTGTCCAAGTTTTATTGTGTTCAAATGACCACTCTCTTGAGGGCTTGGTTAAGTTTTAATGTAGGAAATCTGACTTAAACTGTAGATTCCTACAGTAATAGAGGGTGACTGCCTGAAGAAACTGCATAAAGTGGAATATCAGTGGAATTGTCTTGACAGTTAAATTTTGCTGTGTTCCAGAGATCCAACTTGTTGCTAGTATTCTGCTGCGTTTGGAAATCACATTTAGATACTTATACAAGTTAACAAGTCAGTAATT
Organism: Craterocephalus amniculus; assembly: GCA_036024015.1. Classification (NCBI taxonomy): domain Eukaryota; kingdom Metazoa; phylum Chordata; class Actinopteri; order Atheriniformes; family Atherinidae; genus Craterocephalus; species Craterocephalus amniculus. Next base: position 14,693 of record JAVQJG010264038.1, read on the forward strand.
AGCTTTCCGATGTTTTGTTATTAATTTGTTTCTTACAGATGTCATTACTGGTTGCCTTTACTTGAAAACCACAAGACGGGAGAGGGTGTTAGGGGTGGACTATACCATAGGAAAGGTGTGCCTAGTCAACCAGTAAACTAAGCACCTTTTTTATAAATTTAGTTGCACTGTCAGATACAGTTTTAAGTGGTTTTGTTTTTGGCATTCCCTATTTTGTTACTGTTTAATCTTTATTTAAGTATTGGGTCTGAATAACTTTAAAGTCACCGCATTTCACTCAATTTAAAGATAAACAAAGCTTGTCTTTTTGGAAACAGAGTTGTAGATGATTTGGAATAAATTATATCTTTCTGTTCCTGTAAGACAGAAACCATAACGTAGTGTACAGTACAAGCATCTTCCAAATATTCCAAGAAACAAAGTTTTTTAAAAGAGCTTGGAATGTTAATTACCTTCTATTTAATTAAGACCAAATTATATATATGAAAACACTTTCTTTGCTCAAAGAGACGTATAACTCAGATACATCATATCTACATCTGTGTATTTACTCTACACCTACCATGTGTCATGTGCAAATGACGGATTATTGTTGGTGGCAAGGAGTAAAAGCTGGCTTAAGCTACAGTGGAAAGAATAACAGAAGAGTAGAAAAAGACTGAGAAACTGTGTACAACAAGAAAAATCTCATAATATCTGAAGAAAGAACTAGAGATTGTTTAATGTTTTGAATCACAATTTTCACTGTGCACACAAAGCTCAAAGCGGTGCATCTGTTTGCATGAAACACGTTAACATGCTTTAGAAATCAAACAAACAAAGTGAGGCTTAGATGTATAGAATGAAAATATTGAGCAGTGTTTTTCTCATAAATCTGTCGGCCCAGTTGACTGTGGAACTTTTTGGTAAACATGCCTCAGAGGCAGAGGGGTAGAGGTCACCTAAAAAGGGAAATGCCATAAACAAATTTGACCATGAGAACTTTTCCATGTGCGCTGCTGTGTGCATTTGCCTGTTTGCACACATTATGTGTGTGTGGACATGAGGATAGATTCTTGTGTGTGGGCAATGTGTGCGCTTGTGTGTGTTTAATCCATAGATAATGAGGGATGTGTGATATATCTTGGGCTTTAGCCTTGATGACAGAAGTGCTTTGCCATTTAGCCACCATGTCTCTTTTTTGAAAATCCCCCTTTTCTCCTTCATTTCACCTCCTCTGTACCACCTGTCTGTTTCTACTCCCATCGCTGTCTCTTGCTTATCCATCTCACCTTTCCATCTTTCCTGGTTCTTTTTCCAATCTTAGTCTTTTAATATAACTTCCTCAAACACCATACTCATCTAACAGTGACACCCCCCCACCGTTGCTGTAAGTTTTCAGGCCTTGTCTGTGCTGACAGCCCCAATGAGGTTGCCCACTGGCAGACATCTGAAAAATGTACCTGTGCAATTATGACTGCTCTATAGACAAAGGCACACACACAGACAAAACGGAATTCCAACATGGAGAAACGTGTATTTAGAGTTTCAACACTTAACATCTGAGTGTACTAAAAGGCACACCGAGCACAGACAGCGGATGGAAACTGTCAAACAGAGGCGGAATACCTGTCGATAATCGGCTGTATTCAAACGAAAACACACACATAAAGAGGTCCAAACACAAGACATAAATGTGTCCTCATGCAGGGCTGCACTTGTCTTAAACTTTCATTGGGTACATGTTTTGCTTGGATGCTGCACAACAGGAAAAAAACCTCATGATTTTCCTTTTTCAGCATTTGTCTGCTTGAAAAATACATGTGTCTTCCTCAAAAGCAGGCAGCGCCCAGAGAAATACAGATATACGTATATATAGTGTGACAAAAATAAAGTAAAAAAAGGAATGAAAAGAAAAGAAAAGATAAAAGAAATTAAAAAAAGAAAATAAGTTCAAAAAAAGGAAAGAAAAAGGAAATTCTTTTTTTTTTAAATGGAAAAAATAAAAAAAGATATCAATAAATTTCCTGCTTTGCAGCACACATTAACACACTGCCATGCTTACAATGTGTTTTTGCAGTGTTACATGCCTGTGCGTGCCACTGTGTGTTTGTGCCATGATGTCATGTCCAGCCTTTCAGCGAGTGTCTCTGCCGAGGTTTACTGTCTCAACTGGCACAAAATAGAAAAGGGTGACGTCCCAGCAGATGTGTGTGCGTGTTGACATTTCATGTGTGACAGTACCTGTGAGTGAAACAGAGATGCGGGGTATCATATGCAGCCTCTCAGGAAAAGCTATTGTCTGGCAGGAGAGTTAATTATTAACAGCGCCAACAAAACAAAATAGGTGACATCCTATTGAAAGTGTGTGTGTGTGTGTGTGTGTGTGTCTATCTGCCCAGCATTTCCACTTACATTAAACTGATTTGTTCTCGGAAGAGAAAAAGTGGGCATCAGAATGACTAATGACTTAGAAAATGGCTTAAATGCATCATTAGATTAGATTAAATCTTTCCAAAGCTGTAGTGGCATGAAGGAATGGAAATGGTGATTACAATTTAATCCAACATGGATCTGTCTTTTTCTCTTTTATAACTTATTCAAATGCTTTAAAAGAGCCCGCAGGCTTTCCATAATCCTGTTGTAAAATTGTAGCACTGACATAATAACACCCCGTTTCTGAAATGGCAGCCTGTTCTTTTATTTAATAGGCTGTTTAATCCATCAGAATTATGTTGGTTTCTGCATAAGTCACAAGCAGTCCCCGTGCTCTCCTCGTTTCACAGAGCCAAGATTATAACACTTGTTTTGAGCGGCAGAGAAAACAATCCACAGAAAGTGTAGCTGCAGCTCTCAAGTATGCAAAAGCCCTGCACCCACGACAAAAAGCACCCCAGAAGCAGCGAGCCGTTTTAATTGCCTGAAGCACTCAGTTCATGCTTTAACCTTTCAGAAGGCCATATCCAACATTTCAATCAAAACTCTCATTCACTCTTTTCATTTTCACCTACTATTTTTCCCCAGCTTCCCCTCTTCTTTCTCTCATTCTCTCTCTCTTAACTAGCTCTCTAATTCTCTGGCTTCTGGGACTTTAGTCCATTTAGCCCTCCCCTGTGAAACCAGCTAACTAATTCATCTCCAGACAAATTGCCAATCAGCTGAGGACAAAGAGAAGAAGAGAAAGGAGACTGGTCCTCAATGGAGCTGATTGCTGTTTTACTAAACGCTCCTTCAGAGGAGGAGGGGAGGAAAAACGACGGGGGGAGGAAAGCAAGGGAGTGCTTTTAAATTTGTGTGTTTGTGCGTTCATGGTGTGGGTTAATGTCGGTTTGACGGGATATTTATGTGTGTCAGTGGGGGTATCTCCGCGTATGTGTGTGCATGGCGATTGACACGCTGCGTGTCCTCGTCACCCCCTCCTGCCAGGGTTCACCACTCTCTGTATGTGGAGGTTAACGACCTTGCCGTCCAATCACATTCTCCCGCCAGGGCCCCGTCGCCAACAGCAACAGGTGGTCTGGCCAATTGGTGTCCTGCAGAGCGGAAAAGTAGAGGGGAGAAAGAGATGGGAGGATGAAGGATGGTGAATAAGTGAAAGCATTGAACAGACTCATGAGATTATGGTTTAACCCAAACAATTTGCTCTTAAATCACTCATCAACTAGGTTCAACTCGCACTGTGGAGCAGATCCGTCTTTCACAAGTGCAGACACAAGGTTTTTGTGACAATCCAACACGTGGAAAATTTTGTGCATCACATGTAGCATAAAAACAATTTAAAAAATGTATTTAGTATGTGCCTCTTTGCTTGCCTTTTACCAAATATGTAGTGATCATATACCAGATTTGGCCCAAAAATAGTGCTCAACTGTTCACCAAACCTGATTCAAAGTTGTTCCACATTTTATCCTCTATGAACCAGAATACAGTTCTCCTCACGAGTCATAGTCTGAGCCTGACTCAGCTGACAACCTGTGGAGCAACTTTATCTCAATTATAATCATGTCGAGCTGTTATGACTCAGTGACTCCGTGCCATCTCGAGTTACACAATCAGGATAAATTAACTTCACAAACTCGCAGAAAGCATTAGTTTCTAAATGCTTCAGTACATTTCTAGATTAGACACAACCTGTGGAAGTCAAGATCCCATGAGTCTGTGCCCTCTGTGACATGTGGTATTTGAAAATAAACAGGGTTAGGTTTTTTTTGTCTCGTTTAAATTAAGTCTTTTGCAAAGTAGTGGCTCCAATAGAAGACAGTTTTGTTTTTTCCCCAGTTAAGTAAATGATTGCAGTGCAGATATCTAGAACAGAATTCTTGTTATAATTATCTTAACATATTGCTTAAAATAGCCCATGGATCTAGACTTGGTTGAGTTACACTAATCAAGTTTGCGTTTGAGCCAATTTATTTACTATTGATGGGTTCAACAATCCAATAATTATTTTCATGTGCAGTACATACATAATGGAATAATTAAAAATGCAAAGTCAGTAATGTTTCCCTTGATTAAGCAAATGTATTTTATTCGTATAGGGTCTCAAATACAGTTGTTTTGTTAACACTCCTGAACTCATGAATGGGTCTTTTAGGGTGAAAGACATAAATGATTTTCATGAAGACTGAATCATGAGTTATAGTCTTTCATCTCCATGTCCTCTTGAATTTGTTCATTTTTATTTCTACTCGCTGTTCGGTAAGTTATAGGCTGCACAGCTACTTGCCTACAGGTTTGGGAAACACAATAAAAACTTCTTGAGTAGGTGTTGAAAAAGATTGTGGTCCAATTCAAAGTGCACTGCTTCTTAAGATAAATCCAGACTTTTGGATAATAACACAATTACACATTTTCACTTAACAAAAATTATGATCTGTTTTGCTCACCCTTTGTTGAGGAGAAAAGGAGGATTCAGCTTCTCTCTCCTTTCTGTCTTGAGAGGATTATGCAGCAGTTCCATCACACATATAGCCTTTTGCCTGGCTATTTTTCTGCTGCTGAAAGGTGGAAGCTGGGCTTAAAATTCTGTAGTGTGAACATAACTTTCCGCTGCAGGTTTAAATTAAAAGCTAATGAATACTTTGCTATTGTTAGTTAACATAATACAAAGCTGAATTCCTTCAACGTTGTAGCATAAAACTGCATCAGCGTTTGGTCTCACAGATTTACGATAAAGCCGTGTTTCCACATGTGACTGACAAAGACCATGGCAGGTGTGTAAGCAAACACAGTGAACATTAGAGACAAGAAGATGACACATGCCCCGAAGAGGAAAGGGTGGGGCGGTGACGAGTTTAGCAGTCCGTTAGCAGATAATCACAGTAATTTCTTTTCTTTCCTCCCTCAGTAAGTGTACAGCTCTTCAACACGCAAAATAAGGAGAAAAGCAGCATTAGTCTGGGCTGAGCGCCCCTGTCTTGTTAGACAGAGAAGGACACCGGCATCTGTTTGATCATTAACTCATTTTCAACCAGACAGGGCTATAAAAAATCTCCCCCTCCTTATTTCTCTTTTTGTGTGCTCTTTCACAATAATCGAGTCCTTCTATTTGTTTTTGCCTGCGAACTTGTCAGTCTTGTCTTTCTCTTTCAACAGTGACCATAAGGTATGGCATTCAGCTGCTGCTTGCTGCTCACCCGCATAAAAGCACAAAGACAGTCACCCTCCTCCGTCTATACAGGCTATTGGAGAAGTGGGGTAAGATTTCACTGCTTGTCACTGTGTTTAACACAGGAGACCGTCAAAAGGAGATCATATGTTGTGATATATCAATATATAAACTCGTTAACATGCACTTTTTATTTTGTGGTAAGTAAAATAAGACACAAAAAATTATTTTTTCTACAAAATGAACTTGAGACAGAGTATGAAGGGAAAGGATTGAAAGAGTTAAGACATACAGAGAGAAAGCAGGAGAGGGAGAACGACAGAAGGGTTTGGGCATGTTTCCCAGCTGTGATTAATACTCCGTTCAAACCAACACAGTGACACAGATTAAACATGTGTTGGGGGACTCTTTTAAGATTAGGAAACCAGGCAGACGCACGGGTCCCTGCTATCAGCATTAACTTACTATTAGCTCTATATCTGTGCATGTATGCGTGTGCAACTTTGTCTATACTGACCAAAATACTCCCAAAATAAGATACTGCTCTTCATCTAAACCCAAAGCTGATCCTATATATATATAATTTCTAATCAGGTTACGGCAGGTACGTAGAATAGAGGAGAACAATCTTCTGGTTTTCAGTGAGGAAACCTGCATAACAAAAGTAACACCACATTACCAGATACAGAAAATATGAAAGAAAGAATTATACAATCACACAAGAATTAGATACAAACTGTACAAAGTGTATACATATAATAAACAATATAGTACACTACAATGTTATTTAGTAATAATAATATTTACTGGGCAGTTACTTCATAGAAGTGACCGATCTCATTGTAGTACATTTGTACTAGTTTTTTTGTAATATAATTGTTTTCAAGTTGTCTGCATTCATAATATGACCAAAGCATATCAGACCAGACATCTGTTATCTGGATATCTCTTCACTGCAGCATAACCCACAACACATTGGAAATGACCCCCAGAGGCCACATCATTAAATATCTTGGCTTTTATTGCTTGTATTGGTTAAATAAATAGATTATACAGCCAAAAGTAACGTCTTGTTAGAACCCTTTGTTGATATGAGCTCCTTGCCGTCCTCTTGCAATGATGTGTCATCCCTAAGATGAGATAACCTCAGTGATATCAGCAGAATCGTATAGTTAGAATGGAAATAAGCTCTAACCAGCAGCACATTGGACAGTACAAGGCTCCAACACATCATTTTTTTTAAACCAGAATACCAGGATATGAAATTTTTTCTTACAACTCTTCATGCTCATTAAATTCTAATCTAAAGGACATAATATTTCATAATTTTTGCAGGCTTTCATGTCTTTTTTAATGATTTTTCTGCATCATAAGTAAGCAGCTATGGTTGAAAGAGTGTCATAACCACTTCTTTGCATAACTGATAAAAACAATAAGTCTCCCAAACAAAACAACAAATAATGCAAGTTGTTCATACTCTGCAGCCCAGAGGGACGTCCTGTAATGTAAGTAGAAGAGGGGAAACATGACTCATGTGAGCTTTTGCACATCAGTCTCGAGTGTTTCCTTAAGAAGACAAAAAAATCCTTTAAAGGAATGAGGACGGCGGGTGGTGTGATTACAATGCAGGGCTTTTAACAATGGGGTGGTGGTTTAGTACCCAAATGTACAAACTTTTTTTCTTTTTTATACCTTTTTAATAATTCCACATTACACTACTACACTTATTTATCATTGTCTGGTTGGGTTGAGGCGACAGAATCACATTTTACAAACAGAAAACGGTTAAAACACATAATTATATAACACCATTGTGATTTTTCATATAGTTTTCACAACCATGCAAAGTGGCTTTTTTCCATATAATTAGCAGTTATTTTCCACGCATGAACAAACACTCCTGTCGGGATTGTTAAGAGAAGACTGGATAAGTAAGTGGCTGCAACTTCAATAACCAACCTGACAACATTCATAATATTCACTGGGATGGTTTCTAGTTCACATTTTACATTGCTTTTGCAACTATTTCATGTAAGAGCAGCATATGGATGCACACAAAGTTTTAAAAGACTGTGGCCAAACAGTGCTGGTTTTGATCCCCCTTATTATTTGTTTTAACAATGCTCCCCGTTTGCCCCCCCCCCCCCCTCTTTAAACCTGAAATGACTCCAGACCTTAAATGGACATTTATTCAGGT
>JAVQJG010264041.1:0-17535 GCA_036024015.1 Craterocephalus amniculus
TTATTTTCATAAATTATGTGGTATTGAATTGCACCCTGAACTCCAGTACTCACCGCTACCTGAACTCCAGTACTCGCCGATACCGATACCAGAATTTTAGGCAGTATCTGAGGCATTTCTGATACCGATACCAGTATCGGAACAACTCTAGTCACTAAGTTGATTTTTGATATGTTGTGTTTTGCAGACAGTGATGAAATAATTCTGATGGAAAAAAAACACATTGAGGATGAAAAGCAAAAACATGTTAAAATTTCAGTGGACACGATCTCCTCCTCAGAATTTTAACATAATTCAGCCAAATGATGAATGCGGACCTGCTGTGATAGCAGTCATCACTGCTCTCGTCACGCCTCACGACTGTCTGTTGCATTCAGATGATCTTCATTTTTCTCTTGTTTCATGATTTAAGTCATGGATTTTTTCTTTTTGTCTCTTTTTTCTGTTTCTTTTCTGTTCTGTTGTTGTTATTGTGTTTGTTGACCCCCCCCCCCCCCCTTCCCTCCACCCCTCCATCTCTGTGCAGGCTGCAAAGTTGCAGTGGAGCTTAGATGAGAAGGTAGGGAGCTCCAGAGGCACCAGGGTGAGCAGGCCATTTGTGTTTTTTTACATGTGTGGTGTTTGTGTGTAGTCCTGTTCAGTGGTTTGACTTGGTTTGTTGAACATGTTAGCTTTTCTTGCTGAACCCTTGCGTTTCTCATTCTGCTGCCTGCTAACATTACTCATAAAATCTGATAAACGGAGTACCTCAAAACAGAAGTTTTGAGGGATTTTCTACTGAACAGATATTACAACTAACACTTAGGTGTCACTATTAAATTATTCCATTTAATTATTAGATTCAATTTCCACTACTGTGTGTGGTAATAAGTGGGCTCATTTTCTCTAGATCTGTGTGTTGGTGTGTGATCCTTTTAATCTCTGAGGCTAGTGTTGGTGAAACATAATGTCATTCTACTAAACATCATTTCATACTAATCCTGTTTTATTAGCTTAATTTCTGATGTGTCAGTTGATGATTTATTTTATTAGAAAAGTAGGAAGAAACGTATTTTGGCTTCAGTTCAGTCTGAATAATATGTTGACCCAGGAAGTCTGACAGTACAAATTGCAGCAGTTTTGCCTGTATATTGTTTGTTTACTTCCTTCTGGAGTATTCTGATATAGTTTCCTCATGACAAGCCTGCTGCGTACTTTTAATGTGTTACTTTACAGTACAGCCTGTTTTTCTCTTGACAATTTCTGTGCTCAGGAGCATTCAGTCATTTTTTTTTTTTTTGGTTAAAATAAAAAGTATACCATGTAACCTTTGGCTACTACTGTAGAGGCCCTTAACCCATAACTTCCTACAGCCCCGACAATCCCTTTCCTGATCTTTATTTCTAGCCTCCTCAGACACATTTTCACCTTCTTACAAACGTGCGATCAAAGAGGAAAAAGTAGCAAAAAGCAGAGCCTTCTGTGTTTTTAGAGTGGGAGCTGTAAAGCAAAGTGATGTTACACAGTATTCCTTTAATATAAAGATTATGTATTTTTTTTGTTCTACTTACGAAAAATAAGTGATAGTTAAAAGAAAAGACCTAAATGGTAAATAAATCGGCAAGGGCAGACATCTAGTCGCCTCACACCCTAAATAAAGGAGGAGGATGTGCTGATGGAGCAATCTGGTCTTGCATTTGGTTGTATTGCATCAGATAACTGGGATCCTTGTGTGACTTTGTTTACTATGTTGTCATTTCCTGTCTGAGACAGAGGTGGTAAAGTTATCCTTTTTAGATGCCCAAAGGCAAGTCAGATGATCCTGTCTGAAAATAAATCCCACTATTAATAACATTAATGTCTGACAGAGCTCTTTTTATGTATAGTTTATATAAAGTTGACATTCTACCTAGCAGAAATCAGATGTTTCAAACAGCTATTAATATGTAATAATGTGAATGTGGCTTGAGGTCAGTGAGGGATCAGGGCGAGAGTCACAGCTCAGTTAATTATTGACTGGCACTTAATTCTCGTGTTTTGTCTTTGACTTGCTTTAGCTTTCAATCTTATTAACCTTCCTAACAGTCATTGTCCCACTTTAGTGAATAGACTGTTAAACTATATAACCTGCATTGAGAGTTTAACACTGAAGTCATAATCTGTTTACATATCTCCGTCCCTACCCACTCCAAACCCTACTTTCCCTTCCCTTTGTTTTTGCTGTTCTCTATTTTTTTTATTTGCCACCTTGTAGGACCTCCAGCAGGTGATGGTATCGGGTCCCAATCTTAATGAGACCAGCATCGTATCTGGAGGCTATGGAGGAACAGCAGAAGGGATTATTCCCACCAGCTCAATCAAAGGTAGAGTCCTGCTGCTCTTTTGTTGCTGACTTGGGTCCTTTTTCACGTTGGTGAGGTTGTGCCATAATAATAATATAAATCTGCAGTATGTGATGATCATGCAGAGTTGTCCCAGCCATTGAAGTTAGAATAATAGAAACTAGTGTCTTATGTCTTTTTGGTTTTCCTCATTGTGCTTGTTTTTATTTAATACTTGCAGCTACAAAACCAAATGATACTCTGTAGATGTTTGATGAGAGTTTCCCAGCAAACTCATTAAAATATCTCTTAAACTGCCTTTTGTTTACTTCTGTCAACACTTATAATCATAGTATCAATAAATGCAAACATCAATTCAAGAACATGATTGTTTGACAATTAACAGATAACAGGAAGCTGCCATGTTATCCTAACATTTGCAGGTTTCTATACCAAATAATATGTTTTCACACTCACTGTATGAGCTTTTTCATACTGTTTTCCTTGGTCATTTGTGGGTAATATTTTTCTGTTTCAAGATGAAAGATGGATCAATCTTATTCTTTATATCTGAATCATTCCATATGTAATGTAAATATTGGAGTAGTTCGAGGGAAATGACACTGCTAATATACATTTTTGTCCCACTGTGTCTCTCAGGCCCTGCTGTGCGCTACAATCCAGAGTTTAACAAAAGGATCCCAGTTACAGGATTCGGTGGACTAAACCTAACTGTTTATAATTATAGAGAGCTTCTTTCCAAATTGTGATTGTTAAACAAAGGCAAACATTTTTAAGGTGGATTTGGGCTGTTTTACATTATATGAAGTTAGTAATTAATATAATTATGAAATATGTGACGGGGTGTGATTTTGATTTTCTGAAGTTTTATTATTAACATGAAGAATCTCAGTTTGAAAAGATGCTCTCTGTATTGAGTGTTTTGATCATTTTAAAATTATTTTTAGATGGTTGGGATGCAGCTTCTCTATCTCTTTTCATCACATTTTCTCTTTTGCAGTGGAAAGAGGCAGTAAACTTATGCATCTGCTTGCTCTTCCTTTTATTGTACATATTGAAGCTATTTCCTGCCACAGTGTTTCTTAGTTTCTATGGCTTGTTCTTGGTTTAAATGGGTCCACTCTTGTTTTCAAAGAATAGCTCACTAAAGGGATTTCTGGACCTTGTAGCTAAACAGTTTTTATTAGTTTCACAATGTTTCACTGGGGACAGGATTTGGACAAGAATAAACATGCATGCACAGCTTTTTAATCCTAATTGGTGTTGAAGCGTTAAAAACCAAAAATAAGGAGCGAACCCAGGTATCAGGGCCTGAACTTCCCGCACAGTCCTACAGACGTGACATCAGTTGATCATGCATGCCCGTCCTCGACAGCTCTGATACATGAAGAATACAGTCGTGGTTTATTCTACTACTGTTTGGGGTAGTAATGGATTCTTCCGCAGCCAGAAAATGACCCAGCACCACAGAAAACCACTAAAAACTGGCACTAAGAGGAAAAAGAATTTAACAGTGGCATGTTATGATGATATTATAGAAGCCGGGCAGCCAGCCGGATATACATCAGATATGTTTTGGACTCATTGAAGCAGATTGAACTTTATTTGGGACTGAAAACAAATGCTGACACGGCTCATTTCCTAGTGACCTGGTAAGAAAGCATAAGTTGTGTGTAGAACTTTATATGAAAATGACTGCAGCAGCGTTCGCTGTAATCAGCTGCAGCTATGTAGCTGAAGTTTTACAGACGGCCCATTGTTAGTTGTCACTCTGCATGGTGATGCTTTCATGAAACGTGTGGTGGTCTGCAGTAAACTGTCACGCTGTAAATTGCGTCACAGCATCACCAGTGCAGAGTTGGGAATAATGACAGTTTGGGAAGCGTTTGTGCACGCTGCTATTTTGATGGGTCACAGATTTTTCTGTAATACCGGCTTGGCCGGGGGCTGCAGTTACCCACACCGCCTTTGGCGTCACTCGTGAGTTTCATTTATTCATCCTGCCCCTTGTTCCTTTAAAGTCCATGAAAATTCCAAGTAAGTACTTGTTAGAAACTTAAAATGTTTTCATTTCTTTTTGTCATGCCTATTTATGTTACATAAAGCAAGTGTTAAGTTTAGTACAGCTGCAGTTCAGACCCTGCCATCTTCACCTTTTTGTTTGGATTTTTCACTGATTCACTAAACTGTCATTTCATCTTTGCATCTTTGTTTTCACCCATATTTCTCCTAGTTCATTCCCCCTTTTTTCTCTCTCACCACCTGTTTTTCCTGCAACCCCCCCCCCCCCTTTTCCCCCCCACACACACACACATTTGGTCCATATGTTAATAATTGATTTCTGTCATTTTCATCTTGATGAAAAATTTTCAGTCCTTGAATCCTTGAATTTTTTTCAATTCCAAACATAAAAATATCTATGTAAACTAAACAAAAATCAATCATACACACTACCTTAAATCATCCTCCCCCAAAACCATTTCCTCATCCAAACCCTTCCATATCACTCACCCGTTTATTGTCACAGACCTGCGTGTGAAGGCCAGGCGAAGTAGCGTTCCATCAAGCAGTTCTGCCGTCTGTCACATAGAAAGCCAATCGCATGATAACCAAGGTACTGAGGAAGGAAAAGGGTACGGTTGACACCCTCTGCATCCATTTATTAGATTTCTGCCCAAATAAACGCACCTCCCAAATCCCCGTCTTAATCTTTTTCAGATTATCTCGCACAAGAAATCGCTTTATGTTACATGTGTTATTGTCTGTATCACTAACTTTTGATTTGAGTTGATCCCAGTCCATCTGAACGTTTTGCTCTTTAACAACATTTTGTCTCTTCTTTTATTTCTCAGGTTCCAACATGCACCACAGCAGCAGCAACTTGTCAATGACGGCAGACGAAGCCACCCGTGGCGTGGCTGTGGAAAAGCTTGAATCTGTCAGGAAATGGGGCCTCAACACTTACAAGGTACCAGTGATTCGCTAATGATAAAATGGGAACTGCTTTCAATACAAACTGACAAATGTGTAAAAAACTTGTTTGCTGCCATTCTCCCCCAAACACTCAATTTGCTTTATGATTATGTCTGTGTGGCTTCTCTCTTGTTTAGTGTACAAAGCAAATGATCTCGGAGCGATTCGGTCGGGGGTCTCGGACGGTGGATCTGGAGCTGGAGGCTCAGATTGAAGTGCTGAGAGATACCAAAAGGAAATATGAGAATGTGCTGCGATTGGCCCGAGCGCTGACCAATCATTTTTACAACATGGTGCAGACACAGCATGCACTGGGTGACACCTTTGCTGACCTCAGTCAGAAATCTCCAGAGCTTCGGGTGAGCTTTAAAAATGTATTCTTACATGTCTGTCTCTTGTTTTAAGTATCTGTAGCTCTACTGGTAGCAGTGTCTGATTGTAAGATTTTATTTAAACAACATTTAAAGGCTGACCCTCTTTACAGGATGAGTTTGGCTACAATGCAGAGACTCAGAAGCTGCTGTGCAAGAATGGGGAGAATTTACTCGGTGCCATTAACTTCTTTGTGTCCAGCATCAACACATTAGTCAACAAGACTATGGAGGACACCCTGATGACGATCAAGTTGTATGAAAATGCAAGGTTAGCACATACACTCCATACACTTCCTCTCACCCTGAGTCCAGAAAGCATGATCAGTGGAATCACAATTAACAAAAACACATTAAAATATTTAATTTGAAACTGTTTCCAGTTTAGACTTGGATTACAACACTAAAGCCTCCTCCTTAGGGCAGTTTTGTTTGATTCATGAATATTTTTTGTCTCACTGTCATTGTCCCTACCAATGGGCTTTTTCAAATGCAAAGAAACAAATGCTTCTTGTGCTAAATGGTTGAAAGTTAGAAAGTTAGGTCTGAAGAGCCGTGCGCAACAGATTTCCTAACAGAGGTCAGAGCAACAAAAACCAGAAATGGCAAAGAAACGGAAGAGAAAAGCTCAGACAACAGCTGCACTGGATCATCATTATCCAGAGAAAACTTGGATTCTGACCACTACAGCAGGCTTTTGTCCACTTTAACTTCAGTCATTCCTAAAGTAGCACAGACAGCATCCATCCATCCATTTTCTGTACCACTTAATCCAGTTCAGGGTCAGGGGGAAGCTGGAGCCTATCCTAACAATTATCAGGCGAGAGGCAGGGTGCACCCTGGACAGCTCACAGAGACAAACATAGACAGACAGCAGCAGCAGTGATGTTTCTGCCGCTGCCCCCAGGTGACTGCAAAATGCTACAACATGTAGACGTGTGTGTGCAGGAGCTGTGGCAGAAGGGAAAAATGGGAATTGACTGCCACCTTATGCACATCTTTCTACACCTGCACAGCACCTCCTGCAGGTACCGGGTCTTCATGAGGATGGCTCCATGTAGCTCCTTTGAACTGTTTCTTACTGGACCCATGGGCTTAGTTCATATTTACACACCCAGTTAACATTTACTTCTACTGTAAATTTGCCCAAACTAAACTAAAAACATTTTCGTTGTTTGTTTTTAGTCATTTTTTTAGACAATAAAGATGGCCGTGGTTAATGTGGAAAAGTTTTCACTTTCGAATTTCCACTGATGCAAGGTTGAACGGATAGTTTTAATTAACAGCTGATTGAGGTGGTGGGAATGTACAGCATCCAACACATGGTGTGTAAAGACACAGATACCTCTGTGTGCACAACCCTGCCCTGCCCATTAATTTTACTACCATTTCAAATGGAAAGATTAAGTATCCAAAATGATGAGCCATTAAAATATAATGATTGATAAATGCAACAGTCTGATGGCGATTAAGCTACTGGAAGCATACAGGATACCCTTTTTTTTCTCATGTTTTTCCTCTCTGTTCCTTTTTGTGTCTGTAGACTGGAGTTTGATGCCTACCGGTCGGACCTTGAAGAGCTCAGCATGGGTCCAAGAGATGCCGTGGCCATGGCTCGTATAGAAGCTGCTCAGCAACAGTACCAACTCCATAAGGAAAAGTATGAACGTCTTCGCTCCGATGTGACCATTAAACTCAAGTTTCTGGAGGAGAATAAGGTCAGTCTCTGCGGCATCATTGTCTTTATTTGCTTATGTGTTTATATTTTGCTTGGCTAAGTGCTGCTTTTTTGACTCTGCAACCTCCTCCTTTTTTCTTCCTGACAGGTGAAGGTCATGCATAAGCAGCTCCTTCTCTTCCACAATGCCATTTCAGCATACTTTGCTGGGAATCAGCAGCAGCTGGAGCAAACATTGAATCAGTTCAACATAAAGTTGAGGCCTCCTGGGGCCGATAAGCCCTCCTGGTTAGAAGAGCAATGAGAGGCCCTGCTGGACCTCCTGCGGCTTTCTTCTAAACCACCTCCACCTGTTACCTGTTAAACACCCCCAACTAAAAAAGGACCACTACAGAGGGAAACGGATAATTCGGTGGACGAAGATAAGAGTGTGTGTTTAGATGATTGGACTGGTGAATTGCAGGGTTTCATTGAGAAATTGGCTAAATACAGCAGGAAACTAAGTGGCCAGTCTCATGAACATTCGGGGGCTTCTGGTGCCTCTCTTCCCAACTTCTTTTTTCCACTTTCACCCGTTCCTTCTCTCTCTCGTAATCGACTTAACCTTGTCCCATATCTCAACACTATTATGCTGTGTGAGCTTGTGTTAGTCATGTTTATGGCCATTATTGTACTCCTTAAGTGCTCCCAGTGCTCTGAGTTAACCTTCAACCCTGCACCGTCTTAGTAACAGAGGCTGGTGGAAAAAAGGAAAATGGTAAAACGTTTTGAAACACAGATGTAACTTAACACTACTTAAAAACTTCCAACCCTCATCACTCTCCCGGCGTGCCTCCTTATTTTTGTGTTCATGTGGTAAATGAACATAAGCAGGAAGAAAAATCTGATTTCAAAAAAATTTCAACAACACATGAATGAGATTTGTAGGGTACACTGGAAAGGAATGTCCAGACATTTCAAATCAATGTAAAATTCAAATTAAGTGCTGTTTTACTTTGATATAAATATTATATGATTGTTTGTAGCTTATAAAAACACAACATTGTGTTTAGTTTAGAGTATTTTAACATCTCATCTCTATATTTTTGTTATTTACTTGAAGTCAGCTGTACTGTACATCTGTATGATTTGAGCTGGTGTTTTGGACTAGCACCACAGTGCACAACAGACTTCACCTTTAACCTAAAAAAAAATTAATTTTGCTCCGTTTCATATATGCAAATCATTTAAGGAACACTGCCACAGCTTTCCAAAGTACTGATCTGGGTTTTTACTAATTGTATTTTATTTACCCAAAGAGAACTAATGATAGAGATGTTGGTTGGATGTAGACTTTTGCCTTGTTTACATGCTGTAGGTTGTTCAGAAGTTAAGTTTCACTGTGGATTGCACCCATATCTTTAAAGATGGGTTTCCAGTCCTGCCAACTTGACGGGATGCACTCCATTAGCTAAATGTTAATGAGCTGTATAGAATAGGAAATCCTTACATATTGTTTTTTATACTTTCAATTTTGTCTTAAGTTTGTCTAAATCTAACAAACACATGCCATTAGCACATATTTCAGTCCTTCAAAAGCAGAATACATCAGTCTATGGTTACCCTTTCTTCATACTGAAGATTACTGTGGCTGTCTTATTACTAATTTCAATGTTTTATCATCAAATTTATTAATCTAGGGACATGGGAGTATGATGGCACTAAATGTTTCAGTTGTAACCAATCAATGATTGATTAAATTTTTTTAAGTGTCACTTTTTATGTTCATAATGTGTTAAATCACATTTAATCAAGAGAGTTCATTAAATTTTGTTTGAATGTTTAACCATGTTGCACCATCGCCGCCTCTATGAATTCGTCAGCGGTTGAGTTTTCCAGCTTCTTGTCTCTGTATTTGCATGGCAGGCAACAATCCAAAGTCGCAGATATGTGTGCTTGCACCGACGCTCTACTTTCGACCTTCTGTATGTCAGCTCGCATGGACTGGTATAATCCTCTGCTTACAGTCATTGGTTTAGATGTTAAAATTAGTTTACAAGAAATCCAGAATTTGGGCTTTCCTTTCATAGGGCATTTGTAAAGCCAATATAAACAAGTAGATGTGTTAAGTTTGGCTAAAAGATGCACTCAGTAAGACCTTTGTCTCCGTTTACTGGCACGCTCCTGGTCTGCTTGACCACCACAAAGCAATATAAATGAAAATGTGATTCCTCTTTTCCAAACCTGTCCTTTTGATCCCCCTCACCCAATGCTTAACTATGAATGGCAAAATTTTTTTGTCTATATTTGAAACCCTTATTCACTATTTTAAAAAAGGCGCACATTTGTAGTCAATATTGCCAGAGATCTTTACTGTAGATTGTTGCCAAGAGTGAAAGAAGATTTTTAAAATTAGATACTTTATATGTGTACAATCAAATGTTTTTTTAGACTGAGTTGGTGTATTGTACTGTATGAATGACTGCACACAAGGTATTTATGAAGATAAAAGAAATTGTGTAAAGGATTGATGTGATACTCTGCCTTCATTACTCACTCGGACCCAAAAACTTCCACCACATCCTAAGGGAGCAAAATTAAAGTACACATTTTCAAATGCTCTGGCTGAATTTTCTTTTCTTTGCTCTTAAATGCCGTTTGTAGTGCCATGTATCCCCTGCAACATACATACAACCATCTGGATGCACTCATGAAATAATAGTGGTGTAAATAAAATCAAATGCAGCTGTATAAGGTGTCTTCTTATAATTCTTCATATTTCTGATCAAACCGGACAGTTCAATAGTAGCTAGAGGCAAAGAAGATTTCTATAAACACATTTTTAAAGAGCAGCACATTGAAAAAACTTGAAACTATTCAATAGACAAAATAACTGTTTTGATTAACAGTCATTGAAACAGATGAATAAAATGAAAATATCCCTCTGTTGCAGTAAATATTTTCCAAAAACTGCACTGAAAGAATGACAGATGAACAACTAAAAAGTATTTTAAAAAGTGGCGTATAGCTGTGGTAGCAGCAGAAAACCATCAAATGTACAAATAAAAGCTAAAATAACTGCATCAAACTGCTCGGTCACTGTTTGTTAGGCTATAGACTAGCAACTCTGTAAGAGAATTGTTTATAGAATATTATGCCTTTTTAAAAAAGTGCAAATGTAGATGACTTATTTTATATGAGTAACATGGTTTTGGTTTTACAGGCATTTCCCTAAACTTCTGCACGAAAGGTCAGATATAGAACAAACGTGCTATCAATGATCCATTCTAATAGAAAAAATATTCTACTTTATGTAATACAGCAAATGTTTTTGATACTTTCAGCTAATTTTATGGATGTAATTTCAGTTTCAAAATTTCCATCCATCACCTAAAACTTATTTCTTTTACTAAACGCATATCTGTATTCAAATATCCCCTTTCAGTAGAAAAATATTCCTATATTACTATGATGAGCAAAATAAACTTTCCATTCAATTACGTACTTTTATCGTGGGTTTCTTCTTCGCAAAGCATCTTCTGGAGAGGGCGTTGCCGCACCTGGATTCTGCCTTGAATTTGATTGGTGGAGGCATGCGCGTGCACCTGCGCCTGCTGTCCGACTGCGAGGAGACGTTTGACTGATGGACTGCAGAAACACGAGGAAACATCGGCGAAAGACCTAATTTAACAGCCAACTAAGCTTAAAACAGCACAGTAAGTCAAATAAAAGCGTTTAATTAACAGCCTGTTATCTCGTCTTCCTGTTCTGATCAGTTTTATTATTATTATTATTATTATTATTGTTGTTGTTGTTGTACATGGGGGAAATAAAAGCTCCGGTAACCGTAACCTTTGGGAGTTCAGGCAGCAACTTTGTTATGTTGAAGTTTTGCATATTCTTCGCAAGTCAGCTGTTTAGACTGGGATACAGATGGATGGATAGTAGGCTATTGTTGTCGGTTTATTAGGCCTACATCTTCAGTGCTAATTTTCTAAACCACCAGAAGATAATGACGTGAAATGCTTTATTTCTTGATGGAGGGCATTCATGCTGAATATGCCGGTTGTGCCTAATAAGTTAAGACACTTGAACAATTGTTTCCTTCTTCCACACTGGGAAGAGTTAGCCCTTACGTGAGTTTTCTTATTGTTGTTTCTTCAAATATTTGATCTCATACTGTTGTTTTGCATAAAAAAACGAAGACAAATCTCTAATGAAGAGACCCGAGCACCATGTTCACAAAACTGCTTTTTATTATGTCTGATGTTCAAAAGAAAACTAAAAAGTTTTTAACTTACACTGATAATTTCATGAAAAAAAACAAACAAACAAAACAAAAAGACAGCAGAGATATGTTTAAATTATGTTTTTGTTTGGGATGTTGATATTTAGAAATTGAATGATCTCTAACTGCCTCAGTAGTTCTTTTTTAGCAGAACAGCAGAACCTAGTATGTAGAGAAGGGATGTCCATGTCCAGTCCTGAGAGCTACTATCCTGCAATGTTTAGATGCATCCCTTCTCCAACACACTTGGAGTAAATGGCTGTACTCCCTCATCCACATTCAGATCGGCAGAGGCCAGGTAAGTAGCCATTTATTTGACACAGGTGTGTATGTGAAGGGGTTGCATCTAAATTTTGCAGGATAATAGTTAGGACTGGACTTGGGCACCACTGATGTAGAGTCAAGCAGCAGAGTGATTGCTGCTTCTTTCTTTTTTTTAACACAACTTGTACCAGACCCTGTATTGTATTAAACTAAACACCTTTTTTTGTCTGATTTCCAGCAGTTGTGGATCTATTGCATGTTTTGGTCAGAAGCTGGAGAGCTCCAGATGGAGGGAGTGTTGCTTTTAAAGTCGACCTCCTCTTCCATGTGTTCTCGTCAAGATCCTCCTTATATGCCGCTGGTTGCAAAGGGAGATTCAGATCTTAATGTATCTCCTGCGGCATCTGTCGTGCGCCCTACGTTGTCACCTCCACCACCTCCCCCTCCTCCTCCTCCACCACCACCACCTCCTCTTCCAGCTTCTTTTGACACTCGTGATGTCCAGAGACGTTCTATGAAGAGGCTGAACTGGGACACCATTCCCAGCCACAATGTGGTGGGCAAGCTGAACGTGTGGACTTCTCAACGGCCGCAGAGGGATTTGGTACTGGATATTCGGAGCATGGAAGAGCTGTTCAGTCATGTTGACAGCAAGGCATCGCTGCGTAGTTCAAGAGTCGGAGGTCTGCGGAAGTGTGGCAGCATGGACCTCATTCCTCAGGAGCCTCGGGTAACATACAGATATTTTTGTTTAATCTACCAAAGCTGGATTTTCAGTAATGGGCAGGATTTTCATGTACAGTAAACAGCGCATAACTAAAGGAAGTAAAGAACTCACAGATAGGAAGTGATATTTTAAATGTTTCTTGAAAACCTGTTATCAGAGAGGAACTACTGAGTGTCTGAGCTTCCTTAAAAACGTACATGGACTCCACTCATCTAAATATGGCTGTATGGATTTGAAATCTTTTTTTGAGTCATTGATCTTTGTTTCTTTTGTCTTTAGGTCACCATTCTGCACTCCAAGAGGAGTATGAATATTGGCATTTTCCTGAGACATTTCAAGAGGTAAATGAAATGCCTGAAGTTGCTTAAAGTGGTGTAAATGAATGCGGCTTGACAGATGAGGAGAAAAAAACAACATGTTCGCCCTAGTTGGATGTTTCATGTTAGTCTTGACACTCTGCTGTACTAATCATTAACCAGATGGGTGGTGCTTTATCTTGGGTGAACACATGCAAATAAATGGAAATGCCTTTTAAAACATAAATAGAGATTACTAGGCAGTATTATGCAGAGCGATTCATGTGATGGTGCACTTTAGTAGTTTATACTTTATGGAAAAACTCAAACCTCATTGATGTTGTTGAGTTGCTGGCAAAGGAGATGTCTCATCAGCTGTTGTTTTTTTTCTTTCCAAAGATGACATTGACAGTTGATCAGTTTAAAAAAGAAAATGCTTCGACTTAATTAACCATAAAAATACTTTAGTATCATTTCACTTTCAAAAAATATCTGAACCATTACAGCTGATCAGTATAATTGCACACGGAACAAAAGGAAAGTTGTTTGATATATAAAATGAGTCATCCTGCGGCCTTCAGTCTTCATAAATAAAGAGAATAGAGGGTGTTTTTGTTTGATTCTGTTTACTGCTGTGACAAAGCAACTACATTCCCAAAATAAGCTTTTCTCACTAAGATGATGTCAAATTCAGATTTTTAGTATGGAATTAGAAATAACTGGTAGAAAAAAAGAAAAACAAAGTGAAGTGTTATTTTCCCAAATTAATTTCTTTATATTAATGTTGTAGCCATAATTACAACTTCAAAACACCTATAAGGACTGTTCATATGGCTTTTTCACATTTTGTAGTGTTGGGAAATAAATACAGTTACTGACTGTGTGTTTAGCTGTATTGCTCATAACAGTCCTTACAAGTTATAACTTGTAAAAGTGACTAACCCAGCTTTCCAATGAGATGTATAGCAGTTGCTGGTATTAAAACTACTTCTGTAAATTTTCTGCAACTTGGCATCAAAAGAAAACATGTGGGAAACAATAGCTCCTTTGTAATGATCAAAACTACTTTTTAAATAAGAAAGTGATGTTTCTAAATGTTGCTCTGAGAGACACTTTCAATGAAAGTTGTTAAGAATGTAGAATTGAAACAAAATACCTGGTTCAGTTTGCCGGTTTGGCAATTTATGTACAGCTTGAAGCCATGCAAAGAGGATTCACTGACTATCTCAAAAACTCTACTATAAGCTTGCAGTATGCACATTTGTCTTTGTCTAAGTTCTGTAGCAAATTAATCTGGTTAATTTCACGTTTTGAGCTGTGGAGCCAGTTTCGGTGCTTGTACCTTATCAAGAGGCTATCATGCTCAGTCCAATGTTCACTCAGCTCTCGCTTTGAATACAAAATACACTTGGTCTCGTTTAACACTGAAATAAACTAGTTGTGTCAGCATTAATGTGTCATAGCTTCTGTGTGGTAGCTGTGTCATCATAGTATGCTCTAGAGTTCTTTGCCATTTCCGTTTGACATTTTACTGCAGTGCATATCTGTGGTTATTTATGTCCCACCGTGCCTATAGATGGACATTCTAGAAATGCAATAACTTATCTTAAGTTTAATTCCACATCATAGCTTTTCACTCTTCTTTATATAGTGGAGGACCATTCAGATTTTTATGTTTGTATATTTAAACTGAATCTCCAACATTTTTTGGCCATAGTTTTTTGTCAGGGCTTAGCTATCATGCTTCTTTTTTACAGTTGCACAGAGGGGGTTTTAAACTCAAATTTTAATGCAAGAGTGTCTTCAAATCCGGTGATAATGACAGTAAATGTGCCTCTTAGAACATCTTACCAATGTGGTCTTCTGTCTCCCCCTGCAGGCCTGTGAAGGAAATAGTAGAGGACATCCGTCAAGGGAACTGGCTCCGATTTGGACCAGGCAAACTAAAAGAGCTTTGCAAACTGCTGCCAGAGGAAAGTGAGGTAACAGCTGTCAATCCTTATTCTTTCCTGATTCTGCAGATGTCACTGGATGATAAATGTATGCCAGTTACCCGTCTGCCTCTAGTCTTTCAAGATATGTGTGTGCCATATCTCAGAGTATGCCTAAAAAGAGAACACAAAATATATGGTTGCAGGGCATTTCTATTCAAAGAATGTGGTCATCTTTTTGCTATGGTTTATTTTGTTAATGTCTGTTATTCTTTCATGGTCTGACGACAAATTAAAAATTGGCTACTGATGTTATAACATCAAGATCCACTAGTTAAAAGTTGGAATAAAGTTCTAGGAATAAAAAGTCTTGTCAGTTTAATGCAATCAATTTTATAATCAGTGTTATTGTTCAGTAAAAAATGATTTATGTAAATGCTTCAGCTTTGTGTAGTTGAACTACACTGGCACAGTCAGCTGTTGTCATTTATGTAAGCATCAATTTCTTAATGTGGACAAGAAAACCCATCCCAAAGTAGATCATTGATTGCTTGGACATAGTGGAAGTTGTAGAAATTTGCCACAGGGTGGCTAAGGCATCACCAAAGAATGTGCAAAGTTTGCCACAGTGTATGAACAACCTGTGATCATGTTTTTATTATGAATTAATAATCAACTAATATAGGCTAAAATCACCACCATATGACATAATGAGTTTCAAAGAATATGTGAACAATAGCGGCAGCAACAAAACATAACGGGACTGTGGCGGATACAAAGTTTTGTTGGAAACTGAAAGTTTCAGGATTATTGAGCTTTTTGAGCAGTCTTGAATCTGTCAATCATATAAACACAACGGATCGGATCATTTTATCCAGCGCCCATGTAAACAGGTCGGCTGGAATCTCTGATCAGACTGATTTCAGTCGGATAGATAAAATATTTTTCCAAGTAAACGTAATGTTGAAACAGATTGTTAGGCCTATAAACTAGAAACAAAAGAGAGCTGCACCTATGATACAATTAAATAAGCTTACAGGAAAGAACTGTTGTGATTATTGTTATTGACTTAAATATTTATGAATTTTGATATCCTTCCAAGAAAAATGAAGTGTACATCAGTCTTATTAGAGTGTTGCTATGTATGGTGCCTCTTTAAAGTTTCCCCGTTGAATGTTTTTAGTCTTTGCTGGGTCAGGCTCTCTACTTTGGACTGCGAGATGTTTGGAAAGATAAACAACATTTACCATGACACCACTATTATAAAAAGGAACCAGCTGACCGTACTCCTAATGACCATTATCAGCCTGGGCTTTCTGTAAAATGAATGAATGAATGAGTGACTGCATTACCAGGCATGTAGTTGGGGTTAGCATCTGAAAACACACAAAATATACAGTAGTTGTGCATCAATAACACTGAATAACACTGAAGCTTTCTCCATGACAGCTGTCCATATCAGTTTCATCCTCAGTTATTGAAGCTAAATCAACACATATTTATATAAAGCAGAATTTAAGCATCTGTTACACTTAAAAATCTAATTATAATCTCTTTAACCTATTAGTGAATTTTGTGGTGTACAACATGAATGCAGTTGAATAAAGAATACAATATAGTTACTGTTACGGCCAAAATAAGTCCAAATCTGTTCTTAACTTCAGCCTCATGACTCCGTGAACTCAACAGGAGAGACTGATCTGCTCTGACCTGATTTAGCTTCCGTATTATTTCCATTACTCACCACTGTGTTGATCTCTTTTTTTGCTGTTCCTCTTTTTCAACGTTTCTCCGTCTCAGAAGGAAAACATTGCTTTAATTAGATAAAACCCAATCGCTTGTTTGTTTTCAAAAGATGTACATGTACTTGCACAATATGAGCAATGGAGGTGGGGCCTGTTAAAGGAGTTTGGCTCTGGCCGATACTGTCATTCCAAGCGCTTCACATTGTCTTTGCAATTTTGCAATTCAGAGTTGTTCACCCCTCGGTTCCCTGTTCTAGCTTAGAAGGACGTTTAGCATTTGCCTTAAATACTTATTGGCAAGCAGCAGTATACCTCTGATTTTGGCTCACTGGCTTATAACCACTACCATTGTGTTTCACCAGTGCCTAAGTAAACGGTAATCTCTAGTGTTTAAACATTAGTCTACACCAGATTAACATTCAGAAAAGTTCTATTATGGTAAAGTAGCAAAGCTGCTAAAGGCAAGACAGGAGCTGGAAAATAGGATGCATCATTTATAAACCAAATATGAGTGTAGATGCATTTCTGTGGTGTCTCCAATGCAACTCTTCAGCCATCCAACAATGCTCATTAGACAGAAAAAAGATGAAGGCCACTGAGTAACTGCATAAGCAGAACACGTGCTCCCCCAGCATGTTGCATCAATCCCTCAGTTCAGGCATGTAAGCAGTCTATTCGGATGCCGGGAGCTTCAGCGCATATAAACCAATCCGCAGTTACGTGGTGGGAGGAGTGGGGGCCAATCATATTGTGAGGATGGCACTGTATGTACCCTGTATGTCCCTGCTTTCAGGTGTCTTCCCTCAGAGCCTAAAAACAGTCGTCATCAAGCCACTCCTGAAAAAGAACAACTTAGACCCATCCCTCATGAGCAGCTACAGGCCAATATCAAACCTCCCCTTTCTTAGTAAGATTATAGAAAAAGCTGTTTACCAACAACTACACAACTTCCTGACACTAAA
>JAVQJG010264060.1:0-14652 GCA_036024015.1 Craterocephalus amniculus
TGTTTTTACACAGAAATTATTTTTTATTTATGAGAATCTCAATATCACATTTGGGACAAGTCAGCTCCCTGACTTCCTTCTTTGCCGGATCAGACTGGAAACACATGGTACTATTTTAATAATTGCAACTTTTATTGTTTTAAAATTTTCCCTCTTGAAGTTCTTTAGGTTTTCTCTAAAATAACCAAAATGGAAGCCCGGAGTGGTCATTTCTGACATTATTTACTATTGATGCTATTATCTCTAAATTAAGTTATAAAAAGCTTGTTTTAGAATAAAAAGTTTTAAAAAAAATTATTATCTCGCAAAACTAGTTTTTGTATTCCTGTGATCAGGAGATTCTTTCTTTCACTCTGTAACAGCAAAACAGTTTAATGACTGACTGGGCAGCTCAGCCAATCACGTTTCAGTAGCTACATGGACCTGCTCAGGTGGGCAGTAGACGTGGCGTCATGTTCATTTCCTTGTGGCCGCAGCCGTTTATCAACCAAGGACTGAATGAATGACTGTTTAAAGCAATCATGATCACAAAGTTCTTCATCTTACATAATCAGGGTCGTCTATTTGGGCCCGACACGGATCATTGGTCCAGTTTGTGCTCACTATCTGTGGATACAAGGGCAGGCTGCTGCGGTCAACCGCGACCACATTTGGAGTAACAAAAAAAACAAACTGGCTGTTGAGGAAACCTGGCTAACCTCCGTATGACCAGCCCGGCCCCATTAGGACCTAATTTAATCGGTATTTGTTACAGTTGGTCAGAATCTCAGACAGTAGACTGAAGCAAGCATGTGTTTCTGTTCACTTCCTGGAAATGACTTCTTTGTATTATCAGAGATTGTAAAAGTGATGAACTTGTTCTCTGGAGATAACAAGATAAATTATTCTGTTAAACAATCCTTATTATCTCATTACCTCGAGGTAGCAAGGTAATGTTTAAGCATGGCCACTGTTGGCCTACAGGAGAAACCACCTGAAGCAAGGGAACTTAAAGATTTCTTTTACTCCCATTCCCGGTGACCTTTTCTCACTCACATCTTCTAAATGCTAAATAATCTATACAATCCTTTTCAAAAACAGTAAAGGAAACCCCACTGTTGTCTCACTTGAGGATCTTCTGGAGATTACCAGAGCTGGCAGTAAAATGTCGCCAACAAATCCACAGTAAGTATTGCTGATAAATGTGTCTTCAGCTTTAGCTCCTTGGAACATCTGAGGAAACTTTCAGAGCTGCAGTTCATGTGTGAAACCTTCCTTTCGGTGAATTTTGCAGTGTGAGATTACAGTATGCAGAATTAGCTGCATCAAAGAAGAAAACCCCAAAGTTCCTCTACAGTTTTGTGTTTTGATGAGCAGATGCTGCTGGCAGTTGTAGGTTTACAGCTGCTCACCAGGCCAGGATGGACAAAGAGCATGTGCGCAGGGTCAGTTGATGCTCCCTTTCTTGCCAAGAGCGCTTTAGGAAGGCAGAAAATTGCTGACAGGTGGTCGTCTCAGAGAAATGAAAGATATGTGAGGCTATTATTTTAATGAGAGACTGGTCTGTCTGGAATGTGGTGGTAGCAAAGAGCAGACCACCTATGTATGAGTTTGGACAAAGTGAACCAATCAACAAAAACAATACTCCGAGAAGTAGCTCATTAAAACTGCCGGCTTTGTGCTACGCTACAAGGTGTGAGGATGTCCTTTCCAGAGGTGTTAAACTTATATTCATTTGTATATGTACAATATGCATGTCTACCTCTGTGCATCTCTGTTTTTAGGGGATAAAGGCTGCAGCCGCTGATGGCAGAAGGCCTAAGCTCCTCATTAACAGCCCATAATGGCTGGCAACATCCTCACGCCACCCTGGCTTACTCTCATTAGCAGCTGGCAGCAAGGTAGGAAGATGAGTGGACGCTGGCGTCAATCCACTTTCGATCAAGCACAGCATGGGGAGCTAGGAAGGAAGAAGGGGACAGCAAGTGGAAATGCCAAAGTTAGGTGGCATGAGAGGGAAAAATCCTCATCTCTGTAGATTTAATTAAATCTGGGGTGAGCAGATGGGGAAGATGGAGCGAAGACCAACAGGAGACAACTCATCTGTTTGGGTTTCCACATTTCTCTTTCCTTCTCTACCCCTCCGCCTCGCTCTCTCATCTCTGCTAGTTTTTGTAGATAAATTCTTGGCATTCTGCATGAACCGATTCAAAGCTTTCACGCTGGCAGTGTGACAACAACGAAAAGAAAGGAAAAACACAGTCAATCAACTCGTGTGTGCTCCGTAGGGAATTCAGGCCTTTAGCTTGCTGTGGAAAATTATGGGCGGGGCTAGTCTTGGCCAGCCCAGCCCCGGGACCAGCGGTGTTGTGTTCAAGAGTAGCTAAGCCCTTATTAAAAGGTAATCCAGGCAATCCCCCTGTAAAATAACAGAGCTATTTGTTTAAAATAGAGAGCAGCCGAGCAAAGATGCAGCCAGGCGGAGGGGAAGGTCACACAGTGTAGGGTTTTAGATCAGAAAAAAGATCAAGCCTGCCTGTGGCACTTTTTTCTTCTTCTCTCCCAGAAGAAGTCACTTTTCATTCAAATGTAATCATCACCGCGCAGTAATATGACCTTCATGGCTGCATGTTAAAAGGAGCAAAAGCAAAGCATTCAGCTCCTTCAGTCCCTGTGGCCATTTCAGAGCATACAAAGGGATCATAGACACAAAACCACCAAATGAATTCAAAGCATTGCAGAATAATAGGCCTTTCACTTAGCAAGGAAATGTAAATGTGCATGCAGTGCATAAGTGCTGCAACAATTTCTATTTTTCCTTAACACTGTGTTTGACACTGTATCTTTGATTGACATTTTATGCAAAAGCATTATCATAATTTCCTAGCAACCACAGGAGGAATCACACAAACATAAATTATAAGAAAAAAAAAAAAAATCTTCTCATCCTCCCTGTGCAACAATGCCACTAGTTTTGCATTTTCTTCTGAAAATGTTCTGCCTTAGCTCAATTCCCTGCTACATTAATCTCATTATCCTTTGAACCTTTTCACTGTTAATGCCAAATGCAATTTGTATTCTGAGGCCAGGCAAAAAGCTCTAAACTGATTATCCCAATTTGAACCGTGGCAGTCCTAGATATTGTTGAGTCTGAAAGGGCCATCTAGCTGGTGAATGAGCTTCTCATATGCCTTCTGAGTTTCATGACACAATGTTGGGTCTGCTTTGCAAGGGATAAATTAAGCGTGTGAAAGTCTAAGCAAAGCCCTCATTTTCCAGTTAATCA
Source organism: Craterocephalus amniculus (assembly GCA_036024015.1). Classification (NCBI taxonomy): domain Eukaryota; kingdom Metazoa; phylum Chordata; class Actinopteri; order Atheriniformes; family Atherinidae; genus Craterocephalus; species Craterocephalus amniculus. Next base: position 3,266 of record JAVQJG010264060.1, read on the forward strand.
AATCTTCCCCTAATCAAATTAGCGCACATAATTCCTCTGGATGCGTGGTACAAAAACAGCATTATCCCCCTCTCCGGAGCTGAAAGGCAGGGAATCAGCGTGGTGCCTCTCTCTCCTCTGCATGAGCAGCCCTCAATGGAAGAGGAGGACCAGGGTGAGGGTGGGGGGTGGAGGGGTCCAGGGGCGAGGGGGGGGGAGGGCACGGCTCTTCCCAGTGGCCTGACAGAGAAAGGCAAGGCCGTGGTAAACTTTGGCAGCGTTTAAGTTCCCAGCTCATTAAAAAGCCTGGCTCAGTGGCCACCTCCAGGGAGCACTGAAGCGTTGGCTAATGAGGTACTTGTTTAATTTTCTTTCAAAGGGCTGGACATCTGTGACACCCCCACCCCCCCATCCCCATACACCACACTCCCTCCCATGTCTCCCTTCAGCCCTAAACCCCCATGCCTCATCTTTTTTCTTCAATCCCCACACAAAGCCCATCTATCAATAGGCCGCAGGGTTCTCTCTGGTTTGATGAAGTGTCTCTCATTGAATAAGGCAGATAATACATTTGGAGGAGTGCAGAACAATTGCCATTAACTCTGATCTCTCCCTCTGAACAGCCAAAGCCCATCATGGAAATTCAATAGTGGTCAAGCTAAATGGATAAATGTTCACAGTCCACCGTAACGTTCTAATTGATTTCCCTTCATGAGATAATCCACTCTCCTCAATAGAGGTCCTCGTCGCTCCCTTTCACCTCTGCCACCCCTCGGCGGGGTTGCTGGAGGTATCTCGGGGCGAAGAGAGAAAAAAGGAATTGCTGAATAGCTGGTATGTATTCATCTATTTGAGGAGTGTCAGGTTCATCTCCCCATTTTGATGCAGTCGAGAAGCTTGAGTCTATTTTCGGTGACCTGCCAACCTCTGCTACGCTGACCGTTATTTGAGGCTCGGTTCTCATATCGGAGCCCCGTAACAGCTCAGGACACATTAAAAGGCATCTCACTCTCTATGGGTTGCTGTAATTGGAATTCAAAGCAGCTAGTGCAGCGTCTCTCTTCATTGGTCACTTCCACTCATTTCATAATGCGTCTTGATTCTTTCATTATGAGAGCTGTCTGACTCATATTTGCACCTTGATGCCCCCCTAATGTCTCAGAGCGAGAGAAGAATACAAATGTGCTCTTTCTGCCGCCTATATTTCTCGCTTGTCCTCATCTGCAGCCCTTGCGTGCAATCTGCAGCTAACAAGCTAGAAAGGATGAAGTAGTTACACAGGAAGTGAGAATGGGGAGAGGAGCAGTGCGGAGCGTGCATGTAAGAAATATGAGGCCAGTTAAAAGGCCTCATGAAAACATTAGTCAATTTATACAATGTAAACAAGTTGTAACAATGTGTCTTGGGGTCAGCGGGTCAAACCCATGGATCATGCATCAGCTGGCGCGTGGTTATTGTTCTGCTCATCCTGTCAAAGCAGGCGCAGAGGGCGCGAGCTTGAATGTGTGTGACAGAAGGAAGATGTGGGGAACAACCACGAGGGCCTTCAGGGTGATGGGAGCTAAAACACTGCTCTATTAGTAGTATGACACTAGAAAGTACCATCTGGGTTGTTTAATGAGCCTTTACCGCGGTGTTAGGAGAGCCTTAAGTTCATTTCCTGAAACAATATGCTTATAAAAAGACTAGCAGGTTATAAAACAAAATGCATTAAACTTTAAGAAAACAAAAAAAACTGTTTCTGAAATGAGGAACTGTTTAAAAAACTGTTTTGGTTTCAGGAAGCAAAGGATATCTTTTTTATTCTCAAAAATAAATATGACAAATATGTTTTAAGAAAGAAAAAAGTTTGGGTGAATGTAAAGAGGAAAGACTAAGAAATGAGGTTGCACTGATTTCATGAAGAATTTTTTGCACAGATTGTTTTGATTACATCATGGTTCTATGACAGGAACGGTGCCAGTAGGAAAAAGCATTTTTATTTGATTTTATGAAACAACAACTTTATATAAGAACTTAGCTACCATATTCTCCCCACAAACATGTTTTTTTCCCTTTTTTTCTCTGTAAGCTTCCAAACAGCATGAGTTAAGAATGTGTTGCTACACGGAATTGAAAGGGGGCGTGTGCGCCTCATACTGAAGCTTAGCTTGGCTTTCGGGCTGCACCGTGCTGGCGGATTCACCGTGTGGCCTTGCCTGCGGTGGTGCACAGCGGCAGCAAACAGCTGGGCTGAGATGCTGATCATGGGGGTGGAGGTCAACACTAAAGTGATGGTATAAGGGTAAAGGTGCGAGGTTTATGTTATCCATCTCTCTCTGACAGCCTACAGGCTTTTATCAAGTGGGTGGGCTCATGCAGGTCAGACAGCAAGGTGCTGTGATTTAACCAAGGTGTCATTCACATTGTGTGGATAACGGAAAACGTCAGGCTGCTGGATGGGGATGTTAGAAAAAAAAATCTTAAAAACATAAAAACCTGGTCTTTTGTCTAGTAGCACCAGATTACTGACAGGTTTAAGATGGAATGAAACTGCATATTAACATGTCATTTAAGCTAAGGCTGCATTATATATAACAAAATTAACATTAAACATATAAAATATCAAGCTCACAAAGAGACAATGTGACTTTTAAAAAGACAAGTGTGTTAGTCCTTTAATATCTTATGTAAGTAATGAATTGAGAGTTCATTTAATTTTAACCTCAAATCTTTATAAGACATTGATTGCTTATTATTACGTTGTGATGTCAGAATTGTTGCAGTGCAAAAGACATCCAACAGAGGCAGAAGATGGGTACCAGATTGTTTACGACAGGGTTTTGAGACCAGCAAAACCATAAAGTGATGGACTAAGTCCCGGAAGCAGGATGTATAGTATGTGATAGACTGGCCATTACAGGGTTAATGAACTTGTTTTCTAATTAGAGGAAATTCTGACTTTTGCATGCCCATCATTTTCTCATGTGCAGAAGGTGAATTTAGCCTTTGTTTGCTTAGAACCATAAATTGTAATATTAGTTTATGGTTGGTGTCCTGGCAGTGAGAGTATGATGGTGTATGATTTGGCTACCCTGCTCTGTTTTCTGTTTTCCATTAAAGGCTATCACCTCAATATCGCCGGCTGTTATTAGCATAGTGTGCATGAAGCTGCATCAACACAGATGGGACATGTAACTATATAATGTGTGTATTGGAGACATTATATTAATTTAGCAGAGCACAGCTTTTATCCAAAGCAAGTTAAGTGTGATTAGATAACATTTTATTGTCTGCTTGTATGGAAAATTGCAAAGCAGTACTGTAACAGTATCATATATCCATTACATCCATTTAAAGCTAAAAAAAAAATCCAAAAATATTGGCATAAACAAGGACATGAGAGCAGCTGAACAGTTGTATGAGGCCATTGCCTCAGCGTGCTTGGAGCTAGTAGCAACAAAGTACTGGATAGTATCTGTTCTACGGTACTACGGTACTACCACCACTTAAAATCCCAGGAACATATACCACATCCTGAGAAAAGCACCATTAAACTATATATTCAAACTATATTTGTGTCACAATCAAAGACTATAAAATGAATGGACAGAACTTAAAACTGCGTAACTGGTAGGTTTCTGAAGAGCTGAAAAGAGGCTCATTGTGAGGTTCCATCTTCACCATCTTGGTTCTGTCACGAGTCTCGACAGAACCCAAAAATGGCCAAAGAGGAGGCGCTGAGACAGGGGAGTCAACCTGGGGAGGGATGATTGACACCCATCAAACTCTGAGCTACGAGCTAACAAGGCTAACATGGAGTGAATGGGAGCTAACCAGCTAACAGATGTAAGCCTTTCTCCCTCTGTTTTCTGCAGTTTATTACATGATAGTGCATGTAATAACACAGTCTTGACATTTTATTGTTTCATTTCAGTTATTGTTTTAACCACAGTTGCAATTACCATAACACTGGAAAATGACATAATCCAACATTACTTGTCTGCCTGCAAGAGTGATGTAAAAGGAATGAAAACAGAATAAAACCATACACAATCTTTCAATGAAACTAATCTTTTCAGAGACAAGTTATCGACTGATCAATGCCATGTAGTAAATATGGGGAAGTAACTTTGGAGATACTTGACTTGTCTATTGTGCCCAACATGCAACTGATGGAGTTGTTTGCAACAATACCGTGTTTAGAAAGTATAAAAATCCATCACTCAAGTTGACAAAAGGTCAGTAGCCCCTAGACTGCAGCCCACAACAGATCCCCGTGTGAGCGGAGGATGTTAGCCCACTACTATGCTTGATCAGGGCATTGCCTTCAGCTAAACTTCTGCCCAGAGTCTGCCATGGTAGTGGGAGGAGAAGCTCAGTTTGTTTCGTTGTGGGGCTTGAGGGGTGGTAAAATTGGCTCATGGAAACCTGCCAACCCTTCAACTGACTCATCAACAATCACCCAAGAGGACACCTTGAGAGAGACAGAAAGCACATCCTTTCATGCCTCAGATCTACCTTGGTGTGGGGTTAAGCCCTGAAAGGCTGGCGTACAGTATTTTGATGCCTTCTTTTTTCTAGAAACTCCTGTAGGCATCATGTAGGCAATCATGCATGACACAGCCTGAGGAATAGACACGTGGGTCCAGCCCCGGCACATAAGCCCTGAAAATCCATGTCTGTATTTGAAAAGACTTTATTGGAGCAGACAGGACAGCAAAGCCTCGCTGAATGTCTCAGGAGAAGCACTGATGCTGCATGAAAACAAAACATGGTCCAAACCCCGAGTAACCACAAGGATAACAGACGTGTTAAAGATGCATACAGTAAGAATGTGGTTGGAAAGCTGGCAACTTGGAGACCGAAAACCACAAAGCTGAGTTTTATGAAATATGTCATCAATTATGTCAAACCAAAGCCAATAATCAAGCAACCTCAAACACGCCAATTCATATTTGTCTTTTTTCCTACTGAGTGACAGAACAATCAAATTAAGTTCCTCTCAGCAAACCCACAAGTGTAATTATGCACTAAATAGAAACAAATCAACACACAGAGTTCAGTCATCAACGAGTGTTGACACAGTACTTTGTGTAGTGAGAGTGAATAGACGTACAGCAAAAGCAGCAGTCCTCCATTCATTGCCAGTTTAAATTAGTAATCTCAGGCAGAAGCTTCGTTTTATTAAAGAAATGCTAATTAGGTTCTTTGATGATATAAAAGGAACACCTTGCTGGTTTCTAATGGGCTTTGAGTGGCATTTTAAAGGCTCGTTTCCAATTTGGTCGCAGAATTTAAATTCTTTTTGTTCCAGGATTTATTACTGTGCAAAGACTGATGCAAATGAAGAAAAACATATTTATGATCTGGAGAGAAGCTGCATTTTTTTACAGCATAAATAAACAATATCTATCTTGTGTCACCGACTTTAAAAAAAAATCAAATTCAAATTTTTATCAGCTGTAACAAACGTTATCATTACTTTAATGCTGTACATGAAATTTAGGTCAGTGCTTTTTAAACAAAAGCCCACCATGATTACTTGACTATTACTATAACTCACTGTCTGACAGTGTCATGGGTCCCGCTATAACTTAAGTAATCTTTATAATGACACTGGAATCTGATACGGATCATAGATTTTCTGCTCATCCTGAAAAGACCATGTAACTGATCATCTTTAAGAGATATATGCAGTTATAAATGCATCATTCTAACTGGTAAAGTACAGCATGCTTCCTCCTTCATATAGATTATATACTCTGCATGAACAGTGCTCTCACCTACAATGAAAGGTGGCCACTGTGGCAGGCGAGGGTAGCGAGGTGATGAATCAACCAGCGGGTGCAATCACTTGTAAATTCCCCTGGCAGATGTGGTTGTATGCGCGTCTTTGATTAACTTCATTAATATACATGCCTTGCTCTGATACACAGGCAGTGGCATATGGTAAAAAGCAGGAACAGGAAAGAAGTGATTTGCTGTTTGCTCTGGAAAACAAACAAGCCAACAGGTCCTAGCAGATGGCGCTGTGTGCGATGCTGGTGGGAGGCACTGTACTGCATCGGTGCTGCCGCCAAGCAGGAGCTCTCCTGTGGATGGAGAGAAGCCTGACTATCGCCCTCGGCCTGCCGCACGGTAAACAAATAAAGCATCCTTCTGCTTTCCTGTGTGCTGAGCTTTTTATCCCATGTTGATCTTACCTCCTGATTTCAAAGCACAAAAAAAAGCGAGCTTGTTTTTGGCACGTTAAAAGTGCTCTAGGCTTGATGCTCTTCAGAAAGCAGCTTAAAGTAGAAATGTGTTTAATAATGGCTTGTTTGTGTGCAGCTCTCATTTCCCTCTTTGCTCTCTTCTTTTCCCCTCAGCATGCCTGCGAGCTTACATTCCACTTTGCTCCAATTTAGATAGCAAAGTTTGTGGCTCATTTACATTGATAATAGGTGTTGGTTATTCATCAGCGAGAAATCTGAGTTTGCATAGTTTTGCAATTCTGTTCCACATAAATGACACGGTGTAGTATAAATGAAAGCAACAGAAGAAGTACTTTAAATCCCAAACAATACGGCTAACAGGGATCAGCATCATACATACATCATACATAGGCGAACATTTTCTATCCCTGCTCTATTACCGGGTTATGGACTGGCTGTTACCAGAGCCAGGGCTTGTTGCTTCCAAGTGGCACACTGAAGCTTTCCATCATCAGTCTGTGTCACTGATTTCTTCTGAGCCAATGTGAATTAAAATGAACACAGCACACTACATTTTTATGAACTCTGGTGCCGTACACCAACACTCTGAGCACAATTTTACTTGCATATATACGGATTCAGTCATGTCTCACCTTTATTTTTTTAATCAAACAGAGGGTAGCCCGATTACCTGCGGGGAACAAATCATGAGTGACTATTATCACTGATTCCAAGTCTGATGAACCTGAGGCCTACAGCTCTAATATCATCCCTTACTTGCCAGATTATATATCCTTTGCCAAAAGCCAGTCACACTTCCACAACACAGAAAGTGAGCACTAATATGAAGAATTATTCCAACCAGTTAGACCGGCTGTTATTTTAACAGCAATGTGGAGTCTGGTTTATTCCTTCTCTATATGAGAAGTGTTTTAGCCAAAGAGTCTGGCTTAGTCCACGGAGAAAAACCTGGAAGTGAGTCTGCACAATTATTCATACCCTCCCATTAAAGAAAAGGCAATAAATAAGTGGAGACTGAAAAAATAATAGATAAGCAAAGTAAGGATAAATCATAATTTAATGAAATATGATATTGTTTTTTTAATTTAATCAAGATGAAAATGAAAACATAATAAAAACAAACAATGTGGTCCTGGAGCAATGAGAGCAGTGGGCCAGAATACCTGCTGACAGGTGTAGAAGTCTGATGGAGTGTCACAGAAAACACTTGATTCCACTGATCACCCCAAGGATTGTTCAACAAAATATTAGCTCACCAATGACGTAACACATTCATTTATCATATTTTTTGCTTGTTTTTTAAAAAAACATTTCCACAATTCAAAAGTAATGTAATTATACTCATACATTTTTATTTATTTTTACTTATGACAGTTTCAACTTATTTCAGTGATAAACTGTTTTTCCCTCCTTAATAGGAACAGTTTTTCATGTACAGTTGCTTAGATAGCACTATTTTTCATTTGTATTCATTTAAAGGTCCGACCACCATCACCTTTACCACATCCCCAATAACATACACTGGTAATGTCATTGATTTAAATTTAAATGTGCTGATTGAAAATAATTCATGCTACTTAGTGAATGATAGGCAACTTAGTGTAGGATATTACTGATGGATGTGTAGCTGCAATCAGCGGCTGACAGATGAAGAGTGAGAGAAACAGAGAAAAGACAGGGGGGGAGGAGGAAAAAAAGAGCAGGAGCCCCAAAACTGAAGGCCTGGAATCCGTAATTAGGCAGCAGTTTTTCCTCTCTAACCATTTTCCCAAAAGAAAAGAAGCCTGACTACTTAATTGGAGGAATCAAATTTAGTCAAGCGCCCCGTCGGCTCAAACCTACATCATTAAAGTTGCCAGCTAACAAACATCAAACACGAGGCAGCATTAATGAAGCAGATGTATTAATTTCCCATTTATGAGCAGCTAAGCAACTCACTGCTGCTCTCCACTCTCCCTCCTCTTTGCTTCCCTTCTCCCTCGCTTTTTCTGACAGCACTATTAATGATCTTTAATGCCCCACAGGCAGTAATAGGCCCCACTGGGAGAGCCGAAACATTGCGATTTGTATTGAGGATTTAGACATAACGGGGAAAAGGGAAAAGAGAAAGATCTTGGGGACAGCTTAGAGGTGCTTGATCAAGCCCAGGCCTCACCGGGGCGTCTGCTGCTCCAGAATAATAAATGACAGCTTTACGATTAAATCAAACCTTCTGTTCAAAAGGGCCAGAGCGGCTGATTGTCACTAACAATTGAGCTGCTTTTTTAAACACCCCTGGGAAAAGAAATCAAAAGCAGACAGCATGGAAAAAAACTTCAACCACAGTCTGGCTCTCAACACCTGACAGTTAACACACATTGGGAGAAACAGACCAGAGCCAAGTCCAGGGAATGAGGACCTGTCACTGGCAAATCTCACACAAAACTCATTATGCCTCTACCCACAATGCAACAGCCAGCACCGTGCATGCAATTCAACAATGTGCATCATTAGTGCAAGCAATATGCATATGGTAAACAAAGTCATTTTACAGTCTAAGTGGCTATTTGATTAGGATTTGTCACGTAGCATCACATCCTTTATTGGATTCCCATCTTTTCAAGTATTGGATTCAAAGGCAGTGGTAGTAAATGATATAATAATGAAATGCAAGCAGGGCAGTCTCCATGCAGAACAAACTAAGTGCTATATTATTGGCAGCACTGCTGTTATATCTCCATAGCAAACAAGGACAAACAACAAGGGCTACAGATGTCGGACACGACTAAGTCCTCTGCTTCTGCACCTCTGACAACATGGTACCAGTGATAACCCAGGTAAACTGATCTGATATTAACCAATAAACTAAATATTATATGATTTCTAGACTTCCAGCTCTCAGAGGCTCACTTTAAATCCATTTGCTTGTTTTTTTGTAAATTAATGTCCTCTTCTCTAGAGACTCATCTGGAAGCTTAAGTATTTATTTTTGAATGAGACAAATTGCTGATATTTTTTCACTTACATAAACTCAGCTGTAACAGCGCAACCTCAGCTCAGTGAAACATTGAATTAAGCTGCTTTCTAGTACATGATATACCCCTAAGTCATGTAAAAAAGCAAGTTTTATTCATAATGTTGCTGCTGATGTTCCTGTTAAAAGCCGACCGGAATGCTTAATTATGTTTATAAGCAATCAGTGTATGTTCAGATTCACACTCTTGGATGGCTGATTACATTTCAAGTTACATAATTGCATACAATGTTTTCGGAGCTGAGAGGAAATTAATTTTCCACATTTTATCCAACAGTTTGGGTTAACTAGACTGTAAAGCACCTGAAAGGCAGCCGTACTAAACCCTGGCAAAACAAATTGCTTTGAGGTCCACCTTTCTTCCCTCTCAGTCTCTTCAGCATCTCCTCAGTGCTTTGCTGTGGCAGGCAGCAGAGGGGTTAAGCTGCTAGCGATGCAATGATAGTGAGATGGGGACTGCAGCTGGGGGCTGAAGATAGCACATTCTGTCAAATAGCGTCAGGCTGCCTGCATAATGAAGTGAGGAGAACGACGGTGGGAAACTGACGAAAAAGAAAATGGAGAATGTCATTTGTTTTTGCTGAAACTGATGCGGCTCTACCGCAGACTGGGAAGCAGCAGGAGTCTGGGCTTACAGGCGGGAGGAGATGAAACATTAAGTTGTGGACTGATTAATTATTAGTGCGTTCCCTTCCTGCTGGAATGTGTGTGTACACAGGTTTCACATGATTTGACTTAAAGAGGACTTTCATAAAAAGTCAACTCTGCTGGACTGTGTAAACTTCAGGAACATGCAGATCTGTGGTGAACATGGAACTTATTTGGAAATATGTTGTGATGTTTTCCAGCTTGTCGTGGGCCGCTAGGAGACACTGGTCTGTTATCTCACAACCAGAATCCAGTTCCTACGAGAGCATTCATACCAGCCACTTTCAATCAAACCTAGTTTTTCTAGTTTATTTCCTCGGAAAGTCTGCTTAATTTAGGGAAGTGTGAACGTGCAATTGTGCATTAAAGGATCAAACTGGTCTGCCTAAAGACATAGGTCTCGTTTCATTTTAGGTGAATTGAATGCGGGATGTGGACATTAACTTGTGTAGTTGAAATGGAAGCTGCAAGTTTTCTTCTTTGTTGTTTGTCTCTTCTTCTCCATCAATTCTTGATTAAGCACCACCTCAAGCAAGGAGAAAAATTTGATATTCAAAAACTTTGGTTTGACTAAATTCACTATGAAAGCAAACTTGGACCAGCTGAATGTAGCAACGCTCACCTAAACCCCAATCACACTGAGTGTTGGTACTATTAGGTGTGAAAATGACCTGCAATGACCTCACAGCATAAAGCTGGCATTAAACTCTGCTGCATACTGGCAAAAGTTACATTATGGTTTTAAATTCGGTAATTAATCATTCCAAATGTAATAATTCCGAATTAAAAGATTCTGCTTGAGGTTTACATGGAAAGAATTCTGAATTAAGTTTTGTATGAAAACGTGTTTTTCTTAATTCCACTTTCTATTTACGGTTTGGGAATGGTTCTGATTGAATAGGAGGCAGAGGTGATGTATTTACATCGACTGAAGGAAAACAAACTCTATTTCTTGCTTCTTTCTTTTTTTTAATAACAGCATGGAAAATCCACATCAGAACCAGTTTGACTTGATTTTGATGGTAGATTTGAAGCAGCAGCTAGACACTAGCATGCTACACTTTTATGTGCACAGACTCAGCTTGAGTTCTAAGCTCACTTCAGCCGGCCAGCATGGATTATGTGCGTCATGATGACAGGACGAGAGAACAAGCATGTGCAGAAAGACTGGAATAAACTTAAAGTGGAAGGAAGGTTTACATGATGAGAAGATATTTAATTTGGAATTAAAAGGGGAAAAAACAGCCACTTACTTTGGAATTAATTTAATTTGGAATTGTATTTAAATTTAAATTTAAATTTAAACTCTTTAAAGCGGACCAATGCAAGTCTGGGTATGTTTACCATGCAGTGCGCACCCCAAAGCTGTAGGGGGAGCTCCAGAACGAGAAAATAGGCGACAGACGAGGAAGAATGTTGTAAACAGAGGCAACTTACGGTTTTCTTGAACAGGCTACGGCTAGTTAGCATTGCTTCAAAGGCATGTAGTAAAAGTAATTATCAAAGCAGTATGAAAGAAAAAAACGAATCGCAGAGTAAACATGCATATT
>JAVQJG010264063.1:0-12835 GCA_036024015.1 Craterocephalus amniculus
ATATACCAAACTGTGCTCACATACCATTTATCTATCCCAGTTTCTAGGAGCAAGTGAATTGTTAATATTTTATGCCTTTTCAATCCCACATTACAAAGGGGGCATTTTTATCCACCCAAATCTGTTAAAACTCATCTGTAGAAAAATGTGACTTCACACTTTGAAACCACAAACACTAGTTTGTACATGGCAGTGCCAGGAAAGTTAGCAGCTGTGTACGCTTCCTTGCTTGTTGTGTCAGACCGTTTAACTGCTATACTACATTATTTTGCATCACTACTGCATCCCATCACATAATTTTTGTTTCAAATTTATCTGAAATAGGGGCTAATGGGCCAGTTCGGCATATTTAACTTTCATATATCTGGGCAGGTTCTAGAAGTCTGATGGGAGGATAAGCTGCTAAATGTGCAACGCAGGATGCACACAGGCAGATGAATCAAAGAGTCGCACTTGGAGAAAGAAACTAAACAGACTGCAGCGTCTCAGCAATGCATGCCTGAGCCCATTCAGATTGCTTCACACAAATGTTTGAATTATTGCAACCACTTCCTGAGTACAGATTGCCCAACATGATTAACATTAAGAAAGGCCATTTTAAAACTTCTCTCTCAGGACACAGAGGTGATGTGCTTTTACCAGAACAGTGATGAAACAAAATAAGTGTGAAGAAAGTGTGTAAATGTGTAACATTGTGCCCCCTGATGGCTGATATTTGCAACAAATACATCAAATTAGGAAAATTATTTATTTCAATACATCTACATGACATTGTCAAATGTAACACTCTGTGCCAGTCAGCAGCTCACAGCGCTTTCCATACATTATAACAACACACTCTTTTATTAGTGACTGTCAAAATGTACTAATTGGCTTGTTAAAGCAATAATGAAGCTTTTTGTTATATCTAAAATACCTAGTGAGTCTATTCGAGGAATAAATGCAGAGTGTAGGCATTTACACTAAGCCAGCACTATTACATTACCACAACATGCTTTCAGGGGAGACATAAAGAAATCCTCATAAAAAGAAACAGCATTTCTGCTAATATAACAAAAAACGTTGTAAAAAAAATTGCCAAAATTACAAAGAAAGTTGTCTAAAACCCCACAGCATCCGTAGTGTATCATTACTGACAGGAAGCGCAGGAATCAAGATATTACTGTGAGTGGAGATGGTCTGTTTGAACACATCTAATAGTACATTCTTATCTCTTTCTTAAAAGAAAACTGAAAACAAAAGAAAGAGTAAGATCAGCTGCACCTCTTTCAATAAGTTCAAATGTCAGTCATCACAAATATCAGAGTAACCACAGGTTTGCTTGGCATGTGAACAACTGATGACTAAGTACAACAAAGTCACACAACATTGCTTAAACGTGAGATTGCCAAATATGACGATTAATCAGACACAAACCCATCAACAAAGCTGTCATACTTATATGTGGATGATGCAAATTTAATGGATAAAAAGCTGCTTTGATGTTTCACCTCATTAAAAACTCTTCAATCTAGAAATCTGGACGATCAAGGCATCCAAATAAGGGCCTTACACCAGGGAAACGAATAAATGGGGTCGCTGTTCCAGGCATGTCATTTCAGACTAATAATAAGTTTACCATGAGGTGAAGCAGCGTGACTCTGCATCGCCGTTTGCTAGGCGGCAAAGTGCTAAATACGCTGAAAGGGCTGTAAACAATGTCTGAGCAACTAACACACAAACCATGTCACAACTTCTTTTTCTGCTTCGTTAATGTTTTTAACCAAAAAAAAAAGTTTCCCGATATTAGCCCAGATCAGGGAAGACAAACAGAAATGTGTAACAGGCCAACATCAGCTACTGAATGAAAGAAATCAGCACTTGTTTCATAGCTGACTTGTACTGTAGCTGATTGCTTCCTGTCTCTTCTGATCAGACATAAACTCTCAGAAAGGTGTTTGAGGAAGAGCAGAGTGATAGAAATTGGGACGATCTGGACGAGTGTTCGGCGGTTTCAGGTATCCTCCGTCCATTTACGCATCAACTTGTCAGACTCGGCTTAGCAAAACAACAGCCTGACGATTACTGTGGCACATCTTCCTGTTCGGCCTCTGCCCTGTTTGCCACTGGATCAGAGTTGTAACCCAATATTTCCAACACGCACCTCTGTCTTTGGACAAGGTTTAAAGCCGTCACACAGGAGCATCGGTCAGTGGGTGATGCCTTAAACAGTTTAACTCTTCTGTAATTACATCCCCCGTGACAAGTCTTTGAAGAACTGCCCCGGCCGAGTGTTTACTTTGGTTGGCCCTCCTCCGCGGGATTAAACCAAGCTGTCTTAAATCCGTCACTACCAGGGCACTTGAGTCAGTTTTTGAAGGCCCCGTGGCGACTGGCTTTACTAATGAAGTTCTTGAGCAGGTCATGATCCATTTCTGCAAAGGCCTGGGTCTGCGTGACAGCTGTTAGATGGTTGACACAAAACTTGAAGCAGAACTCCTCCAGGTCCTAAAAACGAAGAGGGCTATCTGATGAGTGCTGAAGAGCATAATGGACTAGCTACTGAGCAGTTCCCACCACCACGCCGTCTGACTGTGTCTCAGGGGGCTGAGCTTACCCTTGCCTCATACTTGACAGCGGCAGAGAGCAGAGTGATGGCGTTTTCTTCAGAGATGCCCCTCTTGATTGTTTCCTGACACAGCCGCTTTAGCCTGGTCTCTCGGTAGAACGTGGCCAGGTCTAACAGCCCTGCACACACAAGGACACACACACACACACGCTGCTGAAGTTTACTAGCTCTGTCAGGATGTGAAGGATGCAGGTTCTCACTGACGCTTACCAATAGCATCCTCTGGTGGCAAGTTAATACTATCTGTGTACAGATACTCCAGGAAAGCTCTGTACACCAGGTAGGAGAACTGATTAACTTCTACGGCGTCTTCATCCGTTTCGTTCAACAAAGCACGGAAATGCTCACACCTGGAGAGGCGAAGAAAAAAACCAACACGCACAAATGAGGATGGCTTAAATAAACCTGCTCATTGTAACTTGATGAAAATACTCAAATGGTGTAATAAACGTCATGCAGTTAAGACCAGGGATTGTTTGGACAATCAAACATTCATGTTTCTGTCACATATTTCTTTCCATCACTAAACAACATGTGAAGAACGATGCAGGAGGTGGACATGTTGTTGTCCAAGAGATAATTTCACAAGTGTTATTCCAGAGGACGTCAGCTTCAGTAGAGGTGTGAAATGTGGGCTAGAAGAGACAATTTTATAATGGAGTCCATGGATTCCTCACTCATTGAATACACCAAAGGCGCCAGGAAGGAGTAAATGAGGTTCTACAAATTCCTTCCTTTGATTTGGATGCTAACTAACATCAAATCTGAGAGTCAGTGCTTCAAGATCATATTCATTCATTTTTTCTAAATGTTTAAAATTTGTCCTCATATTTCACTTAAGTGACACCGAGTCAGTGTTTGAATATTTCTGGACATACAAAAGAAAACAGGATTATTTCGAGAGAAACAAAAAACCAACAGCCTTTGTGGGCTGAGAATAATAATAATGCAGAGATTCATTTTCAGGGACATTATTCACATCCTGAGGCAAAGTGGAAGCAACTTGCCGAAAAACTATAGCCCACTGTCCCCCCCCCCCTCTTTTTTTTCCTCACGGGTCTCTGCTTTAGACACGCTGATTACATTTTACTGCCCCTTCTCACAGCTAATCTGTATCGACTCCAAACATTGTCTCTGTAATTTCTTCCTGAGACACGGTGGAACAAAGAGTCCTCATTCTCTGAAGCATCTTTAATGTGTCATTTGCATGAGTTCTCGCCAAAGCGTAGGTTTTGCACTCTCACATACTTGTGTGAGCATGTGCATGAAGGTTGACGGTGCAGACAGCCTGGCTCCTTCCTCCTGACAGTGCAAAAGAGCAATGCGCTGGAATGCAGATACTGTGTGTTCAAATGTGGTTATAAAAAGAAACAATGGGCCGCGCTTTGCGTCCCCAGGTCTAACAGGAAACGCTGTCTAGAAGATGAAGTTTAAATATAGGAAAATGGCAAAGAATGAGTATATGTTACGACCACTTTTCAACAGAACAATGATTCGACGGGTTTGTGGCTACGACAGAAGCTAAATAAACCGCTTCTGTTTGTCTGTCTTTATTTCATGATACTAAAATTAAAAAGTCCATCAGTCAGATCAAAGGTTTTTTCTCCTCTTCCCCTGAAAATCCTAGAGTGGTTTGCCAAGGGTTCACGTGTTCTCATTACTTAGAATGAAGTCAAACCTCTCGAAGGGAAAAACACTCATGTGATCAAAACGAATGTCAGGATGGGGAAGTAGTCTGCTCATGTAAAGAATAAAGGAAAATAAAATCTTTTAAAAAAACAAGTGCAAAAAGAGCCCTGACCTAACAACATCAAGCCAGACAGTTTCACTTCTACAAAGATCATAATATGACCTCGAGCTGAATGATGTAAACAAGAGACACAAAGAAAATGTTCATGTAAGAAGAACACATGGTGCCACACTGTCCTGAAAAATGTCTTCAGTGCAAAGTCTACTAAACAGTAAATGAGAAACATCTCTGCATTATAAAAATATCGTACATATTTGCCAAATAATTTAAACAAGCAAATGGTACGTTGGATTCTTGCTTCACCTGATCTTCAGCAGGGCTTTGTGAACGTGGATGCACTTCCCATCAACCAGAAACTTCAGGTCAGAGATCTCTGGGCTGTCAAACTCTTTCTTCAGAGACTGAGCAACCGTCAGGTAGTCGTCGCCATCTGGTAAAAAAAAAAAAAAAAAAAAACACAGAAAGGGATGTTTGTTTTATCCGTTTGGCTTTCATTTCATACTGAATGAGTGTTAAATTATGTACAAGGAAAAACTCTTCCACAGACTCAAGCGAGTGATAAAACAGCCAACACAGCCGCTGCCACTACTTATGGGAATATGAGTAGAACAAGAGAATATCATCATAAATTAAAAGCTTTTGGTCTCGAAAGGGATCTTTGTGACCTACAGAAGAATTAATCAACCTCAAACACTAACATCCGGACAGAAAAAGCTTTCCCTGATGTTCTGCTCACAGGGAAAATTCCCAAACCAAAGCAAAGTGATGTTATTTGGAATGAGCCAGACTGGGTCCTGGTTTGGAGGTGACCTGGGTCTGATAGAAAATATTTAACTGGAAACTTGATTACATATTAGTTAATGGTGTTTAGATTATTCAATTTCTCAATTAATCTTCGTATTAAATGCTGTGATAAATTAATTGTTAAGTTTCCACACTTTCAGATCATGTATGAACCAAAACAGCATAACCGTTAAGCAATGGACCAAAAACAAAGTTAATTGATAAATGAAATGGGTCATCCTGCGGCCATCTCTTATATAAATGACTTGCAAACTGCCAGACAAAGTACTGTTTGGTGGACTTGCATGCCCAAAATCAGCTTCAAATTTGGATTTTTATTATGGCTTGAGTTATAACTTTCTTCTTTATGCATTAACATGTTCATTTTGACAGTCAGCCCGAATTAAAACTTTAACATATAATATTTACATTTATAATATTGGTAAATTACATCTGTGGTTTAAAATCATATTTTTATTCATATTACAGAATTAATCTAAATTTCACAATCAAGGTTTTTCATTACTTGTTTTCATTTTCTAATGTAAACCCTGGAGTTTCTCCAAGTGCACCATTTTGAGAAACTGTTCTAATTTGCATACTGTTATTCCTGAAACAAATACACCGTCTTAGTGACAACAAACAGGACACAACATGAGCAGGGTATAACATTTTGTATTTGAGTAGTTCATTCGAAGCTGCAGATATGACTAGTCGACAGAATAGCAAATCATAAGCTTAACTACCACTATTTGTTTCTTGAGTTCAACAGCTGGATGAATCAAAAGACTGAAATCATGAGTCTACTGACTATTTTACTGGTTTGTTTATTTAACAGAATTGTACTAGGAGATTTCACTTTACAAACAGAGCAGAAATAGATTAGATGAAGCTCTAAAAATGACATGTTAAAGCTCATCAGTTTGACAGCATCACATAAACACATTTGACATGGATAGGAAACAGTTTCCTATTTATTTCTTAGACCACTTCCAGGAATTTTTACCTACGACTCACAAATAAGTGCCAACTGTATAACTATTAAACCTGTCAAAGGGTAAACGTGACAAGAATTTCAAATGTTCGACAAAAATGTTATCATCATCAAAAACATTCTACCGCTATAAAAAAAAGAGTATAGAAAAAAGAGGAAAATATTTATGTCTGTGTTTGTTTCCGCAGTGCTCTTACCCACGGAGAGGAGGTGCCACGTCACAGCTGGTGTGGCGAAGCAGGCGAAAACGTCGTCGGTGCCGCTGAAATGGGTGAGGTGAGGGCTGGACACGGCCTGACCCCGACACTGACCCCACATCAGAACCTGCCCGCTCTGCGTCTTGGCAGCTGATGTGTGGCTGGTGTGACATGCTGCCACCTCCACCATCCTGGCAAGGAAATCACAGTTCACACCTGTACCTTCTGCTAATCTACAGCTCTCTGATGAAACAGACTCAACATGGTTACTAAAGATGTAAAAATAATCTGACTTTCACGGAAAAACAGAATCCTGCTTTCACAGTTAACATCTTGTAACACATTTATGTAAATTCAGTGATAAAGAAGGTGTGCTCACCTCTCCTTGTCTGTGTTTATTTGGGTGGGGAGAGCTTGGTTACTTTTATTGCCCGTTCCCAGCTGTCCATACGAGTTGGCCCCCCAGGCATAAACAAACCCCTCATCTGTGAGCGCCAATGTGTGCGCATATCCACAAGCTACCTGTAAGTTGTAAGAACAAGCTTTTTAAAAAAAGAGAATGTCAACATAATAATCTGACTTTTTTATGTCACTCTTGAGGTTTTTACCTGGACTATGTTGACACCTTGGAGTGCAGCAATCCTGCACGGAGTCTGTTGATTGCCATTGTTGCCCAAACCTAGCTGTCCATTGCAATTGTAGCCCCATCCGTAGATCTACAAAATACAAATGCATTATTAGTTAAGTGGTGGAAAGGGTACTTCATGTGTCCATGGCCTTACTATATTCTATAAAACAATTCTTTCACATTAATAGCTAAGTTTTAGCTATATATTGAAAGTCTTTAAACTCCAGACACTACACAGCTCCCCTGGCTGAGTGGGCGTCCCGAGGTTTGAATCCTGACCTGTAGCCTTTATTAAACATCTTAACCCTCTCTCCGGCTACTTTTCTGTCCCTCCAATCTCAATTAAAAGAACACTCCTGCCTAAAAGTGCTTAGAAACAAATTATGAAGCATCTTTACCTCTCCATTGTCCAAAACAGCCATAGAGCAGAGTTGACCGCAGGCGATGTTAACCACCACTTTGTTCTGCAGGCAGCTGCTGACCCGACGTGGTGTCGGCTGATTGGCAGTAGACCCTGAACCGACTTGGCCGGAGTTGTTGTAACCCCATGCATAAACCTGGACACAGAAACAAAAAGTTTAATGTCCAGAGAAGTAAAGAGTGGAAACAAACTACAGGGAGCATCAAAGAGAAGATTGGGCTGATTTACCTCTCCTTCTGCTGTGAGGGCAATAGTGTGGTGGGAGCCACAGGCCACTTCTGTCACTCTCTTACTGAGGAGGTTGGTGGAAACCAGGGCAGGGGTCAATCCATGGTTGGTGGTCCCATTTCCCAGTTGGCTGTAGCCATTGTGGCCCCAGGCAAAGACCTCACCATCTACACATCAGTGGGCATATTTTCATTCATGCTGTCACCGGAGGTTAATGTTTTATAAAAAATTTTTTTAAAAAGCAGTCGAGTTCACCGGTATCATTGCTGAGACTAAATGCAACTCATTCATCGCTCATGCATTAATAATCACTGGGATTTACACAGCTTAAATAATGCTGGATTGCAAAAATGATGGAAAACAGCATGTGAAACCTCCACACAAACATAAAAAACTGAGTTAACATACAGGTAGCGCATGATCATTTTAACAGGCAACAAGTTTCAGTAACTTTGAATTGTTTTTGAATAGACCCCAAATCTCTAGACAGACTTATGCTATAAATGCCCAGAGATGATGGGATAACACATTTTCTCTAAAATACAATCAGATTGTGGTTTTGTTTCCTGTCATCTACTATTTGTTATTCTACCTGAAACAACAGACTATGAAAGGGAATATATATTTTAAAAAGAAACAGCTGGATAAAGACACAATGTACAACCACATTACATTATTGCCACTAGTCATAAGTAAAAATAAGATCTCCATATATCAGGTTGTTCCAATATCAGGTTGTCCAATATATAAAATCCCAACACTAACAACAAACCATTTGACGTTGAAACATTCCCAACCCTTGACTGTTTTTAAATAGAAATTTCTAACTTAACTCCTAATATGTAGCCAGCAACAATAAAACATAAAACTGTATTTATGTGTGTCATCTTGTTTGCATGGCTTTCCATCTCTCTGCCTGCTGCTGGAGTTTCACCGTGGGGACAAACAAAGCTTTTCTGAACTGTTATATTCTGAACTGATTACCTGCGGTAGCAATAACCACATGCGGCCCTGTTCCATAGCTTAAGGACACAATCTTCTTTCCACATAAGACATCAATCCTGCGCGGCTCAATAGTGCTTTGAAGGTCTCCGAGCCCCAAACAGCCACTGCAGTTGGTGCCTAAAGCAAAGACCTGCAAACAGCAAACATCACAGCTGAAGTGCATCAGATGATCCATAAACACTACACACCATCACTCACTGATTTCCTCCTCTCTATAAAGATTGAGTTAAATAACCAACTGCGAGAACACACACCTATTTTAGCGTTATTTCATCATATAAATCAATTCTTGTAAATCACTTTGTAATTTTCAGAAGAGCATATGTTTTGCCATTACAGTACTATCATAAAAATTCAAATGAAATTATTTAAATTGGTCCTTGTTGTTTTTATTGATTATGAATAATATGTGAAATTAAATCATCTATGATAAAAAAAAAAGTCCAGGCCTTTCTTTCACAATAATTGCGTGAAATTGACATCTTAAACAATTTTTGACAGCTCAAGCGTCTGCTCTTAAACATCACTTGCTTAGACCACAGGACCAACAGAATGAAGGATGGACAGATAAGGCATGAGCGACACCTCTCCATGGGATAAAAATAGAGCTTGCTCAGGTATTAGGCCAATATGGCTAAAGATATCCTCATTCTATCTGCTTATCTCTGTGCTGAGAACTGCCCCCTTATCTCATCCAGAGATCCAGAAGCTCAAAGCAGTTTTGAAATTCACTTTTCACAAAAAGGAAATGATCAAATCAACGACATGAAAGGAGATTAAGTCTATGTAGTCTAGCAGCACACCTCAGTTCAAACAAGAGGATTAAGGAACCTTTGCTTAAAGCAAAACCGTTACCTCATCATTCACTGTGACATAGAGCGCTTCATTTGCAGCACTGCCAAAGACACAAGCCTGCCGGATAAGCCGTAGCTCCTCGGGAGGAAGGAGTGCAAACACTGGCCATTTCCCCACGTCCAGCATGCTACTCAGCTGTGAAGAGAGGAGATGAATGCAAGCTGAAAGCCATTTTCTTTCTGAATAATTAGCTGCATATAAATGAGTTTTTTCCCATAAATTTCCTACAAAACTAGGCTAATGAAGGGCATTGCACAAATATTTTTAAAAAGTATTCAGAAGTATAGCTTGCCCTAAAGCAACAAACACATAAACATTGTGTGAAGAAAAGTGATGCATTACGTTTACCATATCTCAACATGTCAAGTAGAAGAGAGGGTATCTGGGAACAGAGGCCAGTTTTTACATGCATTAACATGTATACATGCTAAATGAGCAAAACATTTTAGTGTTTCTTTAATCACAGAGTGAAAATGGTCCTATACACCATCTCATGTTTTTTTTTTCATTAAGATGAACTACATGTACTACATGTTTTCTAGGTACAGAACAAGGTAAATAGGTTTTGAATGTGCTGCTACCTTTCAGAGTTAGAGAACAACATACTAACCTCATCTGCTACACATAAGTACAGTTTTGAAATAGGGGCAGTTTTCTGTACTTACATTTTATGTTGCTATAATTCCAACCAATTATATTACAGTGGGAAATATTGCAATTCCCCTCAAGCATGTTTGTGACTTAGTCTTTGTAGATGCATTTTTTACAAAGTGGGTAACAAAATCAACAGTTAAAATACAACCCAATGTTGAACATTAAACCAACTTTTTGGTGTCTGACATCAGATTCAAAACTCAAAAGATAAAAAAGTCAGAAACCAGATAAGAGACTCAAAATGTTGACTGCAGTCTACAACACCAGCAGCAAACAGTTTGCACGCTGATATGACAAGATTAAAAATCTAATGCCAAATATACCATTGAATAGCTTGAAAACCAAACCATAAGTTGTCTTTAATATCTATGCCAACGTTTAGTCATTTATACTTAATGCTACTTGTTCTGAAAGCTGAAATGAGGAAACTTAGCATTTCCACCACTATTTGAACATCTTAATCTAAAAGCATTTATGAGGTTTTTGTTTTGCTGGATACTTGTGTAAGGATGGTGTATTATCTGTGTGACTTGAGTAATATAATGCAGCTTGGGCTCACATTATAACATAATAATATAATAACAATATTCATGGATGAATCGCATCCCAAGGCGTGGAAAATCCACCAGTAAATCTGAACTAACAAGCACTTCACAATCTCAAAAGGCCTGGCAAAGGTGCAGCTGCTGCCTCATGTGTGATAATTTTACAGTCTATGGTGTTAATATGAAGTTGCACTCGGGATGAACCCAGCCCTCCCCATCCACACACCGCTTCCCTGAGATGTCCCAACACTTCAAATGCCAAAGAAGATACAAACAGACAGCGCAAAAGCTAAGCAAGCTACCTACAACTTGCAGCACACAAACTAAAAACGTGAATATATCTGATGCATTGCCTGCTATTCACAGAAACTAATAACTAAAACAGAACTATCCAAACAGAACTCTGGAGCTAATTAGCGTAAGGTGTCTTGTTGGGAACGCTGATGGTTCCAACTGTTGGCGTTACCTTGTCTTTTTCTAGCCAGCGTTTCCTCCGCTACGTCGTTTTCTATTTAACTATTAAACTTTTTTTTTAAAAATGGAATCATATCGATAGTTTGACTTGTGTCTGTTAGCCGTGGCTGCACCTTTTTGTGGCTAGCTTTGATCACTACATCGTCGCTTCGAAAAAAAAAAACAACACTCACCCTCAGCCTACTTCCTGTAGTCTTGCGGTGCATTTAGGGGAAGTCGGAGTTTTGAGCTTCTAAAGCTTACTGTAGGCTAGGCAAAGCAAGTTTATTTGTATGGCACAAGTCATGTACAAGACATATAACATTAAAAGCAGAGGGGTTTTAGAGTTTTTATTCAAAACAAACAAAACTGAAATTAAAGAAATTAAATATAAACAAAAAAGCTCAGATAGAATATGTGAAAAATGCAAGAAATAAAAGTTACAACATGAGGACATAACAGTTGTTTTGATAAAAGGCAGCAGCAAACAGAAACGATTTTACCCTGCATTAGAGCAGCTGAGGGTTCCAGTAGACTGGAAGCTTGTTCCACGTGTGCACAGCATAATAACTGCAAGCTGCCTCCTCCTGTTTAGCTCTGACTAGGAAAAGAAAGTAAACATTATCCTGATGGCCTGAGGGATCTACAGTAGTTAGTTCACAACGACCAAAGACCCTGAATGTATAGTGGCCCTAAACCATTCAGTGCTTTTTGAACTAGCAGCAGGGCTTTGAAGTCAGTAGTTCAACAGATTAGAGTTGAAGGCTATGCCTTTACAAGAAATATTAATCATTATCTTAAGATTTTTGATAGACTTATATAACAACTCCTCAATAAGTAGGTTTACTTTGAGACATAAATCACAATGTAAAATAAACACACACAGAGACAAACATGGTGTGTAAATATTGCTGTGAATAAATATCCTGTTACAAAAGTGGTTATTGCAGAAATGGTTTCACAATTCTTTATTCCAGGAAGCCTTCATAAGATCTTGCAAGGGTCAACAGATAAAAATTAGCCTTCTGACTAACTCTGGCATATTTAGAAGTGCCCTATTTTATTATCTGTCCCTGTCTATAATTAAATGAATGTCGTTTAATGTACAATTAACATACACTGTCAGTGAACATTAGTGTATAGCACAGGACTAAATGAATATTAAAAGTGGAAAAGATGGGAAACGTTTTTTCAAATCTTATGTGACAAGAAACTCAGATATTATGTTTGCTGCAATTTAATTTATTTATCACACTTTGTGTATATGTTATTTTCCTCCTTAAATAATAACACATGAAGTCTCCTTAAAACTGTAAACTCTAATTTTGAGATCTGTCGTTAGAAGACTGACATTTTTCTCATTCTGAAAAAAAAAACCCTACAATTACAGACATATAAACTTTATGAATAAGAATAAGACATATGTCTTAAACAGCTGAACTGATCTCAAGAAGTCATCTGAAGATATAGGAAGATTATTTGTTTATTTATCACTCCATTTTTCACTTATCACAGTAAGAAAGGTACTCATTTATCAAGTCCAGCAGGTGGAGCCCTGGGTAGTCTTGTGTCTGACACTGAAGGTTGCACATATTTGTACCAGTCAAATCCATATCTTGACAGCAAATATAATACTCTTTGTCAAACCCATTGTTTATTTATATACATATAAATGCATATATATACACATACATTTAAGTATATGCATATATAC